>RJWJ010016570.1:0-34261 GCA_004363605.1 Indri indri
ACCTCCACGCCATACACCACCACGTCCGCCATGTCCAGCAGGCGGCTGAGCGTGCCTTCCACCTCGGTGGTGGACACGTTCTCGCCCTTCCAGCGGAATGTGTCCCCCGTGCGGTCTCGGAAGTACAGGTAGCCCAGCTCGTCCATCACCAGCACGTCGCCTAGGGAGGGGTTGTAGGAAGCAGAGCTTGCGCCGGCTGACCCTTGGCCGGGGCTTGAGCCAGGCAGTCCTCGCTGGAGCACAAGGACTTCTTTCACCCTAAAAGCTAGGGTGGGGGAGTCCTGGGGAGATACTCTCTGAAGGTGAGAGAAGGTCCCCTCATCCACTCCGCCTCCTCCGAAAGGGGCTGTGAAGGGCTGGGGACCCACCAGTGAGGTAGGCCTGGTCCCCCTTCTTGAAGACATCCTTGGCAATCTTCTTATTGTTGGCGCCCTGGTTGAGGTAGCCGTCGAAGCGGCGCAGGGGGTCTTTCTGGATGATGCGGCCCACCAGCTGGCCTGGCTCACCTAGTGGGCGGGGCAGGCAGACTCGGATGTGGCCTAGGCAGCCTCTGCCACCTGTCCCCCCCTCGCCAAATGCACCCTGCATCTTGATCTGACTGGATCCACACTGCTTGCCACAGAAATGCCCCTCTTCTCCCCAGCCCAGGAGCTCATCTCGGCAGGTCTGACCCCCTTAGGCACGTGGTGACGCCTGCTCACTGAACGGATGGGAAGATGCACACACGGCAACGAGGTCGGGCTGCACGGGGACAACCTAACCAAACCAGCACCGCCAAGCCCCCGCTCCCTGACTTCTGCTTGCAGAACTTTATGTTCTTTACCACACGTAATCCTGCAATCAACCCGATGGGGAGGGCGCTGCCATCAGCCCCGTTTGGAGATCAGGGGACTCAGGCACAGAGAGGCTGAATAACTCGCCCATGACACAGAACTAAGGGGCTGAGCCAGAATCAATCCCAAGCAGCCCGGGCTCAGGGTCCTCTCGAGTCAACATGAAAATGAACGAATGGACAGATGGACAGATGAGTGGATGAACAGATGGACAAAGAAATGAGTAACCTTGGAGTCCTAGGAGCAGAGCTGACTGATGGCCACTGGTCAGAACAGGGCTCCCCATGCACCCACACCCGGCTTCTCTCCTTCCCGGGCCAACCCCTATCCCTCTGACCCCCAATTCCGGCCCGAGGCAGACCTGGCTGGCAGGGAATGCAGACGCCATCGGGCCCCCGGATCAGCTCCATGGTGTCCTCGTTGACGCGTACCAGCCGGATAGGGTACACAAAGGACAGGATGCGGCTGTTGAAGCCACAGGCCCCCACCTGCGAAGGCTAAGACTTGGGCCTGGGCTCTTCCACCGTGGGCCCCAGACTGGACAATGAGGGCAAGGGGATGCCAGCACCCACACTCTCGCACTGGAACTCTGCCCTCTTCTCTGCTGCCCAGTGCCTCCCGTGGCCCATCCCGCAGTGGCCTCGCCCTTCCCCAACCTGGCCAAACCTGGCTGTCGAAGTTGCCCAGGCTGCAGTTGCACTCAGTGGCCCCATAGAACTCAGCCACCTGGGGTATGTGGAAGCGGCTGGAGAAGTTGGTCCAGATGGACTGCCGGAGGCCGTTGCCTAGTGCCATGCGAACCTGGTGCTGGTTTTCTGCCTCCCGGGGCGGCTGGTTCAGGAGGTAGCGGCACAGTTCGCCAATGTACTGCACGATCTGGGGGTGGACCTGGTGTGACTCTAGGCTCCTGAGGTGCCCTCACTTCACTACTTCCCAATCCCTTAAGCCTCTACCCTCCCCAGGGGCTGGCTGTGTAATCGCTTCCCTCTCCAGGCCTGTCTTCCCATCTCTACAATGGGAATGTTGCCCCGAGTGAACCCTTCTGAATGACTGGCCACCTCAGTTGTAAGACAGATGCCCCACAGTGTGGTTGCGGGGAGGATAACAAGGGGATGGGGACAGTTTGCCCACTCCCTCCCTTCCCCTCTCACTCACTGTGCAGTTGTACTTGATGCAGTCATCCCAGAACCGGGAGGCCGAGAATTTCTTCCGGATCACCACCGTCATTCCGTGGAGCAGGCACTGCCCAATTCCCACAATGTTTCCTGAACCAGAGGGGTGGGCCCTGAGGTCAGGGAAACAAGAGACCCTCCCTCCAGAAGCTGCCCCCGTTACCCAGGCCGACCTCCTCTCCGGCCCTCTCTCCTGGTCTCTTTCCTGTCCTGTCCCACCTGCACTAAGTGAACATATCTCTCCCTGTTCAGACCCCTTCTGTGGTGCCTCAGTACCTTAGTCTGCTCCCAGGGGAGTCTGGAGTTTGTCCCAAGCCCATAAAGCTGCTCTTCAGCCAGGCAGGACAGAGCTGCCCTGCGGGGCTTCTGCCTCTCACATCTGTCTGCCATGAGGGACCTCCTCCCAGAAGCCTCCCAGACTGCATCACCCGGCTCCCCTTGGGCCGCACTCCTGCTCCCTGTCCCTCCTCCATACTCAGGAACACATACCACTCTAAACACCTGGAGGGCAGGAACTGGATCTATTTAAGTTTTGTCTCCCCTTAAGCCTTTAAAACCAAGCAGCAATGCCATGCACATCTGTGGAAACGAACTAAAGTATCAGACCAGCCCAGATGCCCCATGGGACACTGCCAAACACACACTGACGCTGGTGTGGACACCTTAATAGACAAGAAGACTGAGGTCAAGTCAATGACCAGAGTTGTTCTTTTTTTAGAGACAGGGTCTCACTCTGTCATCCAGGCTGGAGTGCAGTGGCGTCATCCTAGCTCACTCAGCCTCAAACTCCTGGGCTCAAGCAATCCTCCTGCCTCAGCCTCCCAAGTAGCTGGGACTACTGCTGAGTGCCTCCATGCCTGGCTAATTGTTTCATTTTTTGAAGAGATGGGGATCTCCCCATGTTGCCCAAGCTGGTCTCGAACTCCTGGCCTCAAGTGATCCTCCTGCCTTGGCCTCCCAAAGTGCTGGAATTACAGGCCACTGCACCCAGCCCCAGATTTGACTCTAAAACTCATGTGTTTCTATTGCAACGTGCTGCTCGAGAAGAAAAGTGGGGTTCCTGTGGCCCTGGGGGATGCTAGAGGCAGAGGGGGCAGGCCCAGGGCTACCTGCTGAATGGTAGAGGGGGAGGCAGTCATAGACGATGTCGTCGGCCCGCATGCGGAATCCGTAGTACACCAGGGCAGCCATGCGGTAATACCTGGGAGGGCACAGGGCGAATGGCTGGGTGAGCCCCTGGACAGGTGGGAGGGGGCTCCCAGGCCCTGCCCATGCTGATGCCCACACTGGGGCACCTGCCCCTTACCTGCTGTGCACCACGATGGCGGCTTTGGGCAGCCCTGTGGTGCCCGACGTGTAGATGTAGAAGAGCTTATCTGAAGAAAACAGACACACGAGTGCTGTGAGGGGGCGGCACAGGATGGGCATGGGACCACACAGACGGATGCCTGCGTGTGTGCAGCCCTTAACACTGCTCCCACCACACATCGGGAAGCCCACCCTGATGACCTCACACACTGCTCTGCTCTAAAGCCTGCATCCACTCCTTCAACAAACATTTCCTGGGCCCTCGCTCCTTGCCAGGCCCTGGGGGAGAGATATTAGTGACTACGATTGGCACAGGCCCTCTCGGGAGTTACAGCTGAGTGGGACAGTCAGATGAGGACGGAGGCAATTCCTGTACTGAGCACCAAACACCAGGGGGAGGGCAGGAAGCACAGGACCTATTGAAGCCTGGCAGTGACACTTGGCCCGGGCTTGCGGGAGGGAAGACGGCGCCAGGTTGGCTTCCTGAAGGAGGTGATGCCTGCCCTAAGTCTTAGAGCACGGGGAGGCATTAGCAGCAGGAATTGGGGTGTTGAGGTAGCTTCTGCACTGCTGACAATGTATTTTTCTCACCCCTGGCCCTAAATAGGGGCTGCCCCACTATAGTTTCTGTAGTAAACTCAGCCCTACCAGACTGGAGGTTCCTGGAGGTCAGGAGCTCCACAGGATGACCCTACATGCTTCTAGCACATGCCATGACATCTCTTGCTCTCTGGCTATCTGCTGTTTGCTGGCCCTAAGCACCAGGAGGGCAGCAGGGTGAACCAGCCAGAGTCCCTGCCCTGAAGCACCTTACAAAGGCACCCAGGAGACCAGGTTCACATACGAAAGAGAGGTCAAAGGACGATGAGGACGATGACCAGTTACTGAGCCCTTCTTGCCACACCCTACCTTCAGGACTTGATCTACCGTATTTTTTTCAACTCTTAAAGCCACCCCATAAAGCAGGTTCTGTTTTTTTGTTTTTTTGTTTTTTTTTTTGAGATAGAGTCTCACTGTGTTACCTGGGCTAGAGTGCCGTGGCATCATCCTAGCTCACAGCAACCTCAAACTCCTGGGCTCAAGCAATCCTTCTGCCTCAGCCTCCCGAGTAGCTGGGACTACAGACATGCGCCACCATGCCCAGCTAATTTTTTCTATATATTTTTAGTTGTCCGATTAATTTCTTTCTATTTTTTAGTAGAGACGGGGTCTCGCTCTTGCTCAGGCTGGTTTCGAACTCCTGAGCTCAAACAATCCGCCCACCTCGGCCTCCCACAGTGCTAGGATTATAGGCGTGAGCCACCGCGCCCGGCCTAGGTTCTGTTATTATCTCTGTTTTGTGGCTGTGGACACCGAGGTTCAGAGGGCAGGTTAGGTGTCGGCCACACAGGGAAGCAGCAGAGCTGGGATATAAACTCAGATCTGACTCGCTAGCCTGAGCTCTGAGCCACCAGGCAGGGCGGCTTTGCAGGGGAGTGAGAAGAGCAGAAGGACCAGGCAAGCTGGAGTGTAAAGGAAGAGAGGTGAGAGGCCCAGGGAGGCTGCCTGGATGAGGGGTTGGGGGAGACAGCCCAGAGCTGGGAGAGGATCACAGCTGGAGACACGGCAGTGTCCTGCACTGGATGGGCACTCGGTGAATATTCAAAGGATCTTGCCCCTCGCCCCACCCCCGTCCCAGCCCAACCCCAGCGAAAATTCAGATGAAGCAAGTTCCTGGGGTCCTCATCATCCTGCACTTGTTAGGCATCCATGAAGGCTTGTTCAACGCATCAAAGAATTGGACATAGTGAGCCCGTGTACTTGCTCTGTGCCTGACATCTTCATACACATCAGCTCATTGCACCTTCATGGTAACCCCAGTGTCCTAGGGTTACTGTCCCCATTTTCCAGATGGAAAAAGGGAGGTGACATGACTTGGTCAGGCACACAGCAAGTTTGCAGAACTCAAGCCTTCTGGCCCTGAGACCAGTGCTGTGTCTTGGGCCCCTCTTAGAAACCCTCTGTGGGGGAAGGGGAGCCCACCTGTGAAGCCCTTGTCAGGACGACTGGGCAGGTGCTTTGGGGCATCTTTCAGCAGAGGATCCAGGTGCTCTGTGCCGGTGGGCACTGTGCTGGGCTCCCAGGAGCCCGAGCAGAAGAGGCTGAGCGAGGGGTCCAGGTTGGCATGGATCTCACAGACAGCTATAGGGGAGAGAGGGCAGGTCAGCAGGCAGACCAAGAAACCTCAAGTTCCCGGCACTTCTGCTCATGCCAGGGCTGGGCATGTTGTCAGGGCAGACTGGCTGGGTGGGGAGAGAAGTGGGTGAAGCACCCGGGACTTCAGTGTTGACAGGAGCAACAGCTCCATCAGCTGCTGGCTAACCACAGAGCAGGCCCTTTACCTGCATTCTCCTGCTCCCACAACCCTAGGAAGGAGGTATCGATGACAGCCCATTTTACAGATGATAAAATTGAAAATGAAAGGAACTTGTTCACAGCTAGAATGTTCTGGACCTCAGATACAACGCTAGTTCTATCTCACAGCAGGGCCTGGGCTTTTATCCATTGCACTGTGTGCTACTCGGTGGGGCACCAGCTAAAAGGGAGGAGTTGGGGTCAGAGGCCAGCAGCCCTCCATCCCCTTTGAAGAGTGGGAACCTCCTCTTGGGCTCCCCCGTGCACTGCACAGACATCCAGATACTCACCCACACTGGCATGGGGCAGTGCCAGCCCACTTGGCCCCACTGGCTTCCTCTCGATTCGTCCAACCCTCCCCTCTCCCCACTACATCTTTCCTTCTCCCTTTCAGCGTCTTAATAACGTCCCTGTCCATTATCCCACAGCCACAAGCGTAGGGAGAAAGAACAGGGACCCTGTGGTTAAGCCCAAGGTTAAAGCCCAATTCTGCCGCTTACCAACTGTGTGACCCTGGATGAGTTCCTCTCCCCCTCTGAACCCCAGGCTCATCATCCATGAAACCAAGATGACAATCCCTACCTCCCTTGGTCTTCTTGAAGATGAGAGCTGTTCCTGTAAAGCACCAAGCTCAGTACTCTGTCGGTGCCCAACGCAGCAGCAAATGTTAATAAAATGCAAGCTTTATGAGGAGCATGGGGAACGAATCTTTGCTCCCATTATATAGATGAGGCAGATGAGCCCTAATCAGTCACGAGGACAGTTACCATTAGATCTGAGGGGCCGCCTAGCATCAGCCACTTTGCTAGTGCTTCAGGTGAAGTATCTTCTTGAAAATAGAATGAGGTAGGAACTGCAGGTGAGGACACCAAAGCTCAGAGAGTTCAGTCCCTTAGCCAGGACTGCAGCTTACCAGTGGCAGACCCTTGGCTGTCTGACTCCATGGGTCATGCCCTTAAGCACTGACCCACACAGCCTCCCACAGGGCTAGAAGGGAGTTGGGGTCTGTGCAAGGTCCCATGGGACTCCTGCATGTCCCCTGCTCCCTTGGGGCTCACCTGAGGCCATCTCGCTGCCAAAGACGAGGGCCCGTGCCCCGGAGGTGGTGAGGCAGTGGAGCAGGGCGTCCCGCCGGAGGTTGGTGTTGATGAGCGCCGCCTCCACGCCCAGCTTGGCCATGCCCAGCCACAGGCCCACAAACTCATTTCGGTTCTCCATGAAGAGGGCGGCCACATCGCCTGAGGCCAGGCCACGGGCCTGAAGGAAGTTGGCCACACCGCTCGAGTACTCATCCAGCTGGCGGAAGGTCCAATGGGTGTCTGTACCCTCGAAGATCAGGGCCGTCTTGTCGGGGTGACGCTGTACCACTGAGGCAAACAAAGTGGGCACCGTCTGCCGCTCCCGCAGGTACCGTCGCACCTTTGCCTTCACCCTCAGGAGCACCAGGCCGCCGCTGTGGGGGAGTGAGCAGGGGAGCTGACTGCTGGGGTGGGAGGGAGGGGTCCTGACACCCGGCCCAGGGTGCTGCCTCACCAGCCTGAGCCTTGCGAGCCAGGCCTCCTACAACACTTCTACTCCCAGCGCCTCCTGGGCACTTGGCACCGTAACATGCCCCACCTCACTGATGGCTCCCAAGGACACTACAAGAGCGTGTGATTCCTCGCGCCCCTTACACGGAGGAACCGCAGCTCTCACAGTGCCACGGCTTGCCCAGACCTTCCCAGGTGGAAGGTGGCTGAGCTGAGATTTGAAATCCAGGCCTTTCTGGCTCGAGAGCTCAACTCCTACCACCCTCTCAGCCTGCTGCTCTGGCACAAGCCTTCCAGGGCCTAGGGCTCCATGTCAAAGTCCAGACTCCTCATTCGGAGCCTCCCACAGGCCACGTATCACCCCGACCATCACCACAGTAAATCAAGCAGTTTACCGATTTGTCTAGTCTTTCTCCCTGTGAGCCAGGGTGGGCCTTTGTCTTGGTCACCACCTTGACCCAGGGTCCCGTGCTAGGCACAGAGTAGATGTTCAATAAGTGTCTGTGGAATCACTTGGCAACATTTTCTTTCCTACCCTGCCTCTGCCACCTTCTGACCCCTTGAACTCCATGAGCTCCCAGCGTCTGTGCCTTTGCCGATGCTATGCCCCCTGGCTGGACTCCCCTCCTTCCACCACCTTCAAGGCACCTCTCAATTACAACTACCTTTCCTCCAGGAGGCTGTGTCTGGCTCCCCAAGGCCCTGGCCAGAGGCCATCTCTCCTTGCTCCATGCTCCCACAGCTGTGCTGCTACCACTCTTCCTGGGGTGCCGGTTGACCCAGATTGACAAATACTGAGCTGCCTGTTCTGGGTGTGGGTTACTGTGCTGGGCTCTGGGACACAGTAGTGAGCAAGGCCACCAGGGTCTCTGCCCGCACAGCACTGCCAGGGGAGGGATTTACTGTGTCCTTCTTTCTCCCTGACCAGTCTGAGCTTGGCAGACTGAGTCTGCCTTGTTTCTCTCTGGGCGCCAGAGCCAGCCCAGCACCCTGCATGGATCAGGTGTTTCTGGACATCCCTGTGGAGAATACCTGGCTTTCTTTGGGGAACAGCTTCTCCCAGACATCTGACTAGGGAATCTGCTCTAGAACTAAGTGACCCTTTTCCCCCTCAGACCTGTGCCAACCTGAGGACAGGGCCTCACAGGGTTCCTCTTCACCCTTTCATAATCTAGAGTGTCCTCAGGATCCTTTGCAGATGTCTCTTCAACACACCTGGTCCTTCATGTATCTCCCAGGCCCCAACCCTGCCCCCAGCCAAAGAGCCTCAAGTTAGGGAGATTCCCTGGGAGAAGACTTTGACCTTGGAGATGAAGGTACCAGGTACTATTGCCAGGGGAAGGGTGTGAAACAGAGGCTGCTCTTCTGAGGCCCAAGTGCCCTATGCTGGTTGAGATCATGGGGTCTGGTCTAGGAAGATCTGGGGGATCAGGAACCCAGCATGGTGTCAGAGACCCCAGGAAGGACTGGACCAGGTACTCACAAGACATCGCGCCTGATGGTTTTGATGAAGACCCGGATGAAGCGCCAGCCGCCAGACCCCAAGTAGAGGAGAAGTAGGGAGAACCCCACCTGGGTCCAGGGCAGTTTCAGCACCAGCTTGGAGAACAGCAGCACCCCTACCAGAGAGGCCCCGAGTAGCATTGTGGCCTGCAGGCACAGGACAGTCAGTGGACCCAAATGTCCACATTCCCCAGGTCTCCCACCTCCCAGCCCAGGCTGCCAGGCCGCTGTAACCCCAAAGGGTCAACCTGTGGTGAGGCTTAGCCATACCCAGTGGAGTGACCAAGGACAGGGGTCCTTTTCCAGGCTTGGGTCCCATGGCTGGCTAGAAGGGACAGGCTACAGGCATGGGACTTGAGGTGAGGAATTCCAGGGGTGAGAAGCAGGAGGCTGGTTCTAGCCTGGTAGTCCCACCTCTGGCTACCACTCTCCAAGTGACCTTAGGCAACCCTCTTAACCACTTTAGACCTTCGTTTCCCACTCTGCAACGGGTGTGAGACTTACTCTCCTGACATCCAGGGTCCCTAATCAAGATGGCTTGGCGTGAGTATTAACTTAAGTGCTCTAGCTTGACTCCTTGCCCAGAGACCTAGAGATGTTCTGTGGATGACCAGGCCAAGTCAAAACACCCAAAGGGGCAGCTCCAGGGGAAGGAGCCCTGCTCAGTCCCTGCCCACAGGTGCAGGCAGCGCAGTGCCTCTGCTGGTCAATAGAGGGCAACCGAGCAAACAAGTTAGGGGCTGGATGTGCCTGAGAGGTGGCCGCCCAGGGGGCAAAGCTGATTAAGGGAGGGGAAGAGGGCCTTGAAGGTATACACCTGACCACCACCACGCCACACACAAACACACACACTAACACATACACACAGAGCAAGCCACTCAGATAACTCTTTGGGGACTGAGGCTTAAGGGAAGGGGAATGGCTGACTGTGCCACGGGGGCTGGGCTGAGATTAGGACTCTTGGGTTTTATTCCTGGCGTTTTGCGGACTTGCTCAAGGGGATAGCTGATGGGACTCAGTTTTTCTTTGGGGTTTCCTATTCTTGGGAGGAGCTGAAGGTCATGGCTGTTAAGTAGCTTGAGAGCCTCCAAGCCAGGATGAGGACATGGTCTGGACCACAAGGAGCCCTTATAGACCACCTTCCCCCACCCCTCGAGAAAAGCAAAAGCTGGGGGCAAGGAGACTGAACCAGCGCCCCCAACCCCAATGCCTGGGTCTCCAAGGTCCTCAGACCTCTGGCCACCCAGAACCCACCAGAGCAGAGGGCAGGAACCCGTCCGGGAAGGATGGGGGATGGGGAGAGGAGAGGAGGGGATGCCCAGTCTCATCGGGCCCCCATCCCGGATCATGTGTACCGCCCTCGGTACACCCTGGATAACACAGCGTCTGGCGGGCAGAGAGCGCGGCACGGCGCGCCCTCCACCCCAGGCCGGCATTGCCACCTTCTCCTGACTCGGCTCGGCTCAGCTCCCTGCCCAGGGACCCAACGGCCCAGCCTGTGCTCACCCGGAGTCGGCTCCGCTGCGCAGCGCCCTGTCCAGATGCGGCCCGGATGCAGCAGCGGAGTGGGGAGCGCGGGGGGCATTAGCCACCCCTGGGCGCACAGAGCTGGATCTCAGCAGTGCTTCGCCGGCTCTGCGTCCTGCATGGCCTGGCCGCAGGGCCAGCCCCTCCTGCCGGCCGGCCCCACCCGCCACGCTCCTCCCCCGCCCGCCTCCTGCAACCTAACCGGCTGCGCCGGCCGGCAGCACCGCCTCCAGCGTTTTCCCCGGGCCGGCGAGCCGCAGAGGTGGCGTCGCAGAGAGCCCCAGTGCACCCGACGCCGCCCGACCCCAGGCGGCCCTGCGCGCGCGACGGGCTCGGGCGGCGCCGCCGCGCGGCACACTGGGAGTTGTAGTCCAAGCCGCGCAGCCACGCCCGACCGCGGAGACCCCGCCCCTGATCCAAAGGAGACGTAGGAGCAGTGTCGGCTCCGCCCCGGCCCTACCTCCCTGCAGTCCCCGGGCGTCGGGACGTAGGGGGGAACACCCGACCCGCACTGTCAGCCGAGAATCCGAATCACGCGCCCAAGCCGGGGCAGAGTTAGCAAAGGCTCAGCGCCACACCTAGAAGAGCACTGAACGGACGGTTTCAGGCAGAGAGGCGAACCGGAGAGGAAGTTTTTGATGGCTGGCTCTGTGGCGCAATGGATAGCGCATTGGACTTCTAGCTTTAGACCTGGTGTGGTTATTCAAAGGTTGTGGGTTCGAGTCCCACCAGAGTCGAGTTTTGACGGCTCCTCCCTCACCTCCATTTGGTATTTTAGGTCCCCCAGTACCCTTCTAAGGTTCAAAAAGAAGAACCGCAGGTCGCACCTATCACTGCTTTGGTACAATAAACTTGGCGTTTGGGAAGGCAGCACGGCTTGCTTGCTGACATAAAGGGCACAGATTTGGAGGCTCTTCGTTAACTTCAGCCTATGATAGCTCTGGACCTGGCGCAAATCAATTAGCCTATAAACCTGAGGCCTGATTTGTCATGCTACCCGCCGACCCATAGGCGGTCGGCCAGATTCTCAGCCTTGTGGAGCTCTTGGCCTCTGAAACAAGGTTCCTTGATAACCAAACATGTTGGGCACCCACAGTTGCCACGTGCCCTTAAATGGATCCATAATCCCTTAGTCCGGTAAAAATCTTTGAAAAGGGGGAGGGGCACTTTTCAGAGTTTATAGGGATTAAAGATGAAATTTTGTTCTGATCTGGATTTGGACCAAGTTCTTCTGGAGTACAGAGTGCCTCCTTTCAGGGACTTGGGTAAACTCAAACGCCTCCTCCAGGGGTATCATATTCAAGAGGCAGGGTATGCAGTGGTTATGGGCATGGAAACTGGCATCCAACACACTTGGGTTCCACTTCTCAGCTGAAAGTTCAAAGTCTCATTTTCTTCTTATATATTAAGATAAAAATGGGGACATATTTACAGTGCCTTCCTCACAGCGTTGGTGTGGAGATTCATGGGGAGCATTTGAAGCAGTGCTTGACATATTTATTATTGTGGTTTACAGGCTCATTGAGCACCAGTACATACAAGATCAGAATGTAGACTTGAAGATTATTTCTGATTGTATCCAGAGCTCAGCAAATGATGGAAGCTCAATAAATGTTTGTTGAATAGATGAATGAAAGGGAAAGTGAATTGGAGGCATAGACCTGATCCACACCAGGATCCATGAGTGTAAACATGAGTATTTCCACATCAACTACCTCAGTCATATGCAAACTGGGCAGGTGAGAGTTTGGGGGAGGGTGCTGGTGACCAGCCACCTGCTCTCCTTCAGCCAGGCTTGTCACACTGGTGAAATCAAGGTGGTACCCCAGCAGACAATGTGCTGGGCCTGAGGGGGAGGAGCAAGGGGACACAGAGAAAACAAGACAGTTGCCCTTCAAGTTGCTTACCGTCTGGCTGGACACACAGAGGGTGGGTGAAGGTGAGACTAGAATAGGTTGTACCTCACCAAGTGCTCACAATACTTCTGCATAATACTCACCACACAGTACTGTGATTATAAAAGTGTCTTTGCAGGACAGTCAGACACAGATGGGTGCATTCCCAGTCCCTGTAGTGAGACTTTGAGCCAATCACTGCTCCCCACAGAGCCTCAGTGTCCTCACCTGAATACAGGTGGGAATACAGTCATCATGGCCCCTGCCTTCTGGGGCTGGGTAAGGATTCAAGGAGGCTGGGTGTGGTGGCTCACACCTGTAATCCTAGCACTCTGGGAAGCTGAGGCAGGGGGATTACTTGAGCTCAGGAGTTCAACACCAGCCTGAGCAAGAGCAAGACCCCCATCTCTACCTAATAGAAAATTCGCCGGGCATGGTGCACGCCTGTAGTTCCAGCTACTTGGGAGGCTGAGGCAGGAGGATCACTTGAGCCCAGGAGTTTGAGGTTGCAGTGAGCTACAATGATGCCACTGCACTCTACACAGGGTGACAGAGCAAGACTCTGTCTCAAAAAAAACCAAAAAAAATAGGGATTCCAGGAGATGATAAATGTCAACCTCTTAGCTAAGGGCTGGCACATGGAAGGCCCTCAACTGTCATAACTACTCAACTGCCCAGAGGGCAAGGATGGACCTCTCAATCACTGCCAAACCCCCAGCATCTGCATTCAGCAAACGCTCAGAAGATATCTGTCAAATGATCAAAGCCTAGTGGGCTTGGACATTACATGGGGAAGGGAGAGCCGTGTGGTGGGAAAAAGTGATTGGAAAAGCTTTTGTGTGCCAGGCTGTGCTGTTTGTCCCAGGGGTAATGAAGAGCCATTGGGGGTTCTTACAAAGGTCAGGGACTGAGTCCTGTCATTTGTGGGACAGGCCAAGCTTAGACTGACCTCAAGGGTGGGGCTCCTTTCCCCTGTCATGACCTCTGTCTGCACTGCATTAGGGAACTAACGTCAATCCTGCGACCTCCAGCCTTACCAGAAACGTGAAGTTCAGGCTCTCCAGGGCACTGAAGTGGTCTGGCCCCTGACACACAGTGGGTGCTTACCCCATAGATATTCAGTTCCATTTGGCATTAGGACCTCCATACTATGGAAGTCCTCCCATTCTGGGTGTGTACAAAATAAAATACCTCTGGCTTGACTTTGTACATGGTGACTTCAGAGACCTTGAAGGGCCTTCCTGGCAAATGACAGCTTCCATTTCCTAAGTGCTTACACTATGCTAATAAGCACTAACCATGCCTGACTTCACGGAGCCTCATGACGGTCCTGCTGTGAGGTAGGTATACTACTCTCCCCATTTTACAATTGAGAAAACAGGTTCCAAGGGTGACGTGACTCCTGCAAGTGTACAGAGCTGTCACTGGCAGGACCAGGTCTGCTGCCTTTGTAGCCTGTGCTCCCAAACACTGCTCTGGGGTCAGCTACATATGGTTTTTATCAGGCAGAGGGGAAAGGAGGCTTTCCCTTGGCTACTGGGAGAGAACTCAAGACCTGTGTGTCCCAGGACAGGCTCCACCACAGCGCAGCTGTGGCCCAGGGTCTTCACTACCATCAGCCTCTACTCCATGGGGCTGTCATGGGGACCAAATGAGATTTTCCATGTAGGGTGCTTGGCATGGGGCTTGGCCTCCATTCCTTCAACGAAGTCCCAACCCCTACTGTGTGCCAAGCACTGTTCATAGCAGTAAAGGGAAAGAACAAGGTCCCTGCCCTTCCAAGACAAATATGGAACTTGTAAATAAATGAACCAGTAAGGTAATTTCAGAGTGGTAAATGCTCTAAAGAAAATAAGGTGATGGCATGGAGGGGGAAGGGGACTGCTTCAGTGGCATGGTCAGGGAAGGCTTCTCTGAAGTGACACTTGAGATGTGACAAGGAGCTGACCACGTAACAACCTGGGGACAGAGCGCTGTTCCCAAAGGTGGGAAGAACCCTGGTGTGTTCAGGAAGCGCGATGAAGGCACACATGATTTGTTGAGATGGGAGAATGGATGTTCCTAAGCAGAAGTTGGCAAGGCCTCACAGACTGTTGTGAGAACTCAGTAAGTTGTAGCTATTGCCAGTATAATTTTTCTCCAATTATGAGCTGGTGACACAAATGCCACCCTATGGTTAGGGGACCAGCCTCCATTCCAAATCATCCTGATGCCGTGTCCACCTCACAAGTGCCATAAAGGCCCAGGGTGGACCAGGCACTGACTGGCTAGAGCAGGTGAGCCACCCGGCTGGGCAGAGGCCATCTGAGAGTCTGATCTACTCCTGCCACCTTGGCACTATTGACTTTAATGAGCTCTGGTCGGGGGTGCCTGGGACCCTGGGAAGCTGTGCAAACAGCTGGCAGGAGGTTTGGAAAGGTGGCCTATCCCGCAAAGATTGATGAGGTACAGGGAACTCACCCCCATCCCCTCTTTTTACTGCAGAAATTCCAGCTCAGATCAAGGCTTTCCTCTTGAAAGGTCTGTGGTTTGTTTTTGAGACAGAGTCTCACTCTTTTGCCCGGGCTACAGTGCCGTGGCATCAGCCTAGCTCACAGCAACCTCAAACTCCTGGGCTCAAGTGATCCTTCTGCCTCAGCCTCCTGAGTAGCTGGGACTACAGGCGCGTGCCACCATGCCCGGCTACTTTTTTCTATATAGTTTTAGTTGTCCGATTAATTTCTATTTTCAGTAGAGACGGGGTCTCGCTCTTGCTCAGGCTGGTCTTGAACTCCTGAGCTCAAACAATCCACCTACCTCGGCCTCCCAGAGTGCTAGGATTACAGGCGTGAGCCACTGCGCCCAGCCCTGTGGTTTGTTTTTTGAGGTTTGTTTGGAGACAGTCTTCTTCTGTCACCCCAGGTAGGGTGCAGTGGTGTCACCTTAGCTCATTGCAACCTCAAACTCCTGGGCTCAAGCAATATTCCTGCCTCAGCCTCCCAAAGTGCTAGGCTTACAGGTGTGAGCCACCATGCAGGGCCAAGTCTGTGGTTTTGAGGTAGGCCTCCAGCCTCCCACGTCCTCCCTCTGTCACTGGGAGTGCTGAACTGGATGTGGTGGCCACAGGGATGGTTGGGGCCCTGGTGTGGCCATGATGGGCAGATATTCAGACGACTCCAGCTCTGCTCCCATTGCCTCAGTAAGACACAAGTAATGGTACCACCTCCCTCCTCCAGTGGCGACCTTGGGATGTCAAGGTGATGATGCATCTCCAGTACTTAGCACTCACTGCTAAGTGAGTGGCACACAGTACAGCTGTGAATAAGCTGCAGCTGTTGTTACAGACAGCAAAACTGAGGCATAGGTAAACTAACCAGGGGCCTTGTGGCCTGTGTTCTAGGTATTCCAGGCAATTCTTTGCCTACCTCTAGGCCTTAGTTCACCTACCTACACAATGAGGAGTTGGCCCCCAACAACTCTAAAGACTCTGCCATCTTGGAAGTTTTTCTGGTTCTAAATCTCAAGACAGGGCCACCCACTCTTCCAATGATACTTGTCATCCTGCCTGTCCTCACTCCTTGGCTCTGACGCAAGGAAAATGTCTATTTGCCACTGCAAAATGAACTGCAGCCTCACACTTTCCCTTCGTGCCTGGGAACACAGTGAGAATAAAACAGCTCCTGCTCTTTGGGGCCTTTCTCGGAGGCTCTTCTTTTGAATGTCACCTCAGGAAACCTCCACATAACCCTAGGAGGTGAGTCCTATTTTACTGAGGATGAAACTGGGGCTCAGAAAGGGGAAGAGAGGCCGGGCGTGGTGGCTCATGCCTGTAATCCCAGCACTTTGGGAGGCTGAGGCAGGAGGATCACTTGAGGCCAGGAGTTTGAGACCAGCCTTGGCCACATAGTGAGAGCCCATCTCTACAGAGGACAGGGGACAAGCAGCTAAAGCTCAGGCGGGAGGGGAATTTCTGTCCTCAGTGCTGGGAATGCCCAAGGCTGCCAAAGTCCTGGGCATCAATGGGCCAAGGGAAGACAAGTAGACACCTGACCTGATAGAGCCTTTATTCAGACAGCAGACTTGCCGCCTCCTCTCCTTCCTCTTCTCGGGCCTTTGGAACTGGATGTAGCCCTTACCCTTGCAAGGATGCTCAGCCTGCCCCCAGAAAACCCTGGCTGGAGGAGAGGAGTCCAGAACAGGAGTTGTAGACCCGAGACATCCTAGCACAAGCCCAGACGGCTGATAGCTGTTCCATGTGGTTCTCTTTGGACAGCTCCTGGCTCCGCTGGGAGCCCCACTGTACTGCCTGCTCCCTCCTGCGTTGTCCTCAAGGTCACTCAGCAGTGGTTACAACAAATTAAGATAAATGATGTTCAAGGGCCAGTGTTGAAAGAAAAAGAACAAAGGTAGTGGCAAGGGAGCCCTTTGTCCCCAAGGGAAGCAGGGGATGGGGGAGGCAGGCCAGGCCCTCCTGGCTCAGCAGCTCAGGGCCTAGGCCATGCCCCGGATGTCCATGGGTGGTGCTGTGATGCCAAGTTCCTCCCGCAGAGCCCCCAGGGGCTGATCCCAGCGCTGCTCGTAGTATATGTTGAGGACACTTGGGGCCCTTCGCCCATTCTGAACTGCCCAGGGGATCAGCTCTGAGACCAGCACTCGCAGGCTCCTGTGGGGCAGCAGAGGAAAAAGAAAACAGAACATCCCCGAGGGCCAGGCACTGTGTGTGCTCAGTACTTGATGTGCATTTTCTCAGCTAATCCTCACGCAGACCTAAGGAGGAAGTTATTATCCCTGCTTCTCAGATGAGGTAACAGAAGCTCGGTGAGGTAAAATCTCACGCCCAGAGCCACACATCTTGAACATGCCAAAGCTCGGGTTTAAATCAAGGGCCACCTAACTCCACAATTTCACACCAACTTGCTTTCCCACTGACTCCCATCATTCTGATCTGGCACTGAGGCCTGGCCCAAAAGACCCCGGGGTCCCAGGAAATGTCTAGGCTTTATTTGCGCCCTGAAGACACTGACCTGGGCCAGTTTCCCTTCTCTGCTCCGTTCTTTTTATGCTTGCTTCATGGACAACCATGGGGGCTGCTCAGGGGCCTGAGTGCTCTTCCCATTTCTGGGAGCCCTGGCCCCTCTGAGTTCTCCCCCAGTCCTCCACCACTTGAAAACTTACCGAGCACTGAGTTGGATCGGTCCAAAGAGTGCACCGAGGATGCACATGGGCAGGCCGGTCTGGACAGCCTCAAACCATTTCACCACGATCTCCCCTGGGGGTGAGGGACGGAGTGGGAGGTGAATAGGTGCCTAGAGGAGAGGCCAGTGGTGCTCACGGTAGGGCACAGAGAGGCATCTGGTACTCTCTCATCTTGACCAGGAGTCGGCTGTGCCCAGTCCTGGCCTGTGTTGGGCCCTGAGCACTCTCCTTGGGGTGGAGGAGAAGGCCCGAGAGCTAGCAGAAAGAAATAAAGGCTGGAAAGGAAGCTTGGGGTCAGAACGCAGAGGACCTCAAAAGCCAGGCTGAGGAGCCCAGGATGGTCCCCACAGGCCTGAGGGAATTGCTGAGGTTTCAGAGCAGGGAGGCAGCTAAAGACCAAAATGAGGCCGGGAGCCCTGGTGTTTGGATGCTGTAACATCAATGTAGTACCCATTAAGGGGCAGTGGGGAGATGCTACCAAGATGTTTGGCTATAGCAGAAAATGAGGCACCAAGCCAGCTGATGGGGGAGGGTAGCAGAGATAGGTGACCTGCCCTGGCCCTGAAGCCACCTCGGGGAGACAGGCTGGCTGGGTTGGGGCACTCACCCAGGATGTTGGTGGGCATCCCGAGCAGCGTGTGGAGCATGTCGTGCACCTCCCGGTACCGCTGAATCACGTACGCAAGCTCCTCATCGTCCACGAAGCGCGTGGGTGCTCGGGTGTCTGGGGAGACCCTCTGACAACCATGAACCTCCCTTAGACACCTTCCCAACCGGTCCAGGGCCCAATCAGCAGCCTCTCTTGGACTCTGTCACCACACCCACCAAGCTCATACCCCACCAAAAGATCCTGAGACTTGGTTTCTGTCCACGCCTGCCTGCTGGGGAGGCCTTGGGCAGGGGATATGGTGGGACTGGCACCCCCCTTGGCTTATCCCAACTCAAATGTGTGTGTGGCCTGTCGGAATGGGAAAGAAGCCCCTAGTGGGGAGGGGAGGAATGAGGAATTATTTAATGGATATAGAATTTCAAGTTTTGCAAGACAAACAGATCTATACAACAATGTGAATATGCTTAATACTAAAGAACTATATATTTAAAATGATTAATATGGTAACTTTTATATTATATATTTTATTTACCACAATTAAAAATTAAAAAAGAAGCCCCAAGGCCCCTGATCCTAGCATGAGCTGCTCCCAGCCTGGGGTACCCTCTCCCACCACCCCCATCTTCACCTTGATAATTCCTAAGTATCTTTCATAACCTGTTTTAAGTGTCCCCCACCCTGCAGGGAGGGTACCCCTTACCTGTAGACTGAGTGGGGCCATGTTATAGTCTCTTGCAGCATCCTGTGGCACTAAAAGGACCATATCTTGATGCTAAGTGCATGTGATTGTTAAAGTTGCCTAGACCTGTGCTGTCCACTAGAACAGCCACTTGCCATATATAGCCACTGAGCCTCGAAAGGTAACAAGTTCCAATTGAGATGTATTGTATGTGTAATATACATACCAGATTTAAAAGATTTACATGAAAAAAAGAATGCGAAATCTCAATTTTAAAATATTGATTACTTGTTGAAATGATAATATTTTAGATATATTGGATTAAACACGATGTATTACTAAAATTAATTCCACCTGTTTCCTTTTGCTTTTATTAAAGTAGCTAGTAGAAAATTTTAAATTACCTATGTGACTCACATTCTATTTCTACGGACAGTGTTACAGCAACCTGTCAGCCGTAGGAGGGCAGGGCTGGCTCTGTTTTGCTCATAGTTCTCCAGGCATTGCAAATGTCCAGGTGGCACTTGGGACTGGTCACCCTGGTGAGTTTCCCATTGATGAAATAACTTGCGTCCTAGTGAAATCTGAGGGAAATAATGTAAAATAGGGCAGGTGATTGCCCTGCCAAAGCAACAGTGCAGGAGAGTGTGAGGAAAAGATTATTGTCTCAGGGACAATAACCTTCTGAAGCAGTGATTCTCAACTGCTCACCAAGGGACATGTGCAATGCCAAAGAGTGTCTGGATGAATCAACATTTCCCGCATGCGTAAGTAAAAGGCCAGCCCTGGGCACTTTTCTGACTCCACATGGGGACATCAACTATCCTCCTCTTACCCTCCCACTGTCTCTCTGGGTCTTCAGCAGCACCCACACAGACGAGGACAGCCTGGTCTTTCTGTTCCCAAAGCATGGCCTCAGCCTGTCCAGAAGCTGAGACACCTGATGTCCTCATTGCTTTGGGGCTGCCTGCTCAGTCTGTGTCCACATGTGGCCTCGCTAGGTCCCAGGACCTAATTTCCTCTGCAGTTTTACTTGCTGTGTGAAGCTGAAGGTGATCACAGAGTATTGACTATGTGCCTGAACTGCAGGATATCCTTTACAGATACTATATTCCATCCTCACAACAATCTGGGAGGTAAATACTGTTATTAGTCTCAGATATACAGAAGAAAAACAAGGCTCAGAGAGGCAAAGTAATTTTTCCAAGACTGCACAGGTAATAAAGTGGCTGAGTCAGGATTTGAAACAAAGTCTGCTGGTTTGCAGAGCCAGTAGCCTTAACATCCATTATTGAGAGCCTTGGCAGATAAATATTAGGTCCTTTTACTTCAGAATAAGGAATCCGAGGCTCAAAGAGGTGGAAGGATTTGTCTAGTAGGGTCCTAAAGCTGGGAAGAGGCAGGATTTTTTTTTTCTTTTCTTTTTTTTTTTTTTTTAGAGACAGAGTCTCACTCTGTTGCCCGCGAGGCCAGATTACAGTGGCGGATCACAGCTCCTGAGGAGTAGCTGGGTTCACAGGCACAAGCCCACATCCAGCTAAAAAGAGGCAAAGATTCTAACTCAGGCTCCTCCTATCTCCAGAGGCCACACCTATGATCCTGATGCTACACGATGACCACACCCCTTACCAATCTCAGCCTACGGGAGGTGGCCTCACCTTGAACCTTTATCTAAATCTCTGCTGGGACAAAGGTGTTCCTTCACCATCTGTGGGCCGCTGATTTCTCTGCTCTAGAAATGTCACAATCTCCAGGCCTGTCACACAAGTAGGGCTGTGACTGGGCAAGATGCCCAGGATGGTTTTGGCAGTTCCATCCCTACTACCTCCTCCCCTCCACCACAATAGGACTAAAGGCTCTGGGGACTTCGGAAGGCTGTGCCTCCCTGGGTGGCACTTGGGAAGGGTCACCCTGGTGAGTTTCCCATTGATGAAATAACTTGCATCCTGCTAAAATCTGAGGGAGATAATGTAAATAGGGCAGGTGATTGCCCTGCCAAGGCAACAATGCAAGAGAGTGTAAGGAACAGATTATTGTCTCAGGGACAATAACCTTCTAAAGCAGTGATTCTCAACTGCTCACCAAGGGACATTTGCAATGCCTGGAAACATTTGTGGTTGTCACAACTTGGAGGAATGCTACTCGCATCTAGTGGGTAGAAGCCAGAGATGCCGCTTAACATCCTACCGTGCACAGGACAGCCCCAACAACAGAGTGATCCAGCCCTAACATCAACATTGCCAAGGGTGAGAAAGTGTTCTAAAGCAAGCTTTTGTGACTCCTTCACCTCCTCCAGCCTGGGAGCTCTGGCAGCTGGGCTGGAGAGCCACTTGGCAGAAATGTTATGATATGATGTGTCTGTGCCGGGGGGAAGAATAGGGTAGAGACAGGGAAGGTGAGCCAACTGTAATCTAAGGTCCTTTATAAATCAAGTCATATTCCTATTCTGCTCAAAACTTTCCAGTGGCAGGCCGGGTGTGGTGGCTCACACCTGTAATCCTAGCACTCTGGGAGGCCCAGGCGGGTGGATCCTTTGAGTTCAGGAGTTTGGGACCAGCCTGAGCAAGAGGGAGACCCCATCTCTACTAAAAAAAATAGAAAGAAATTAGCTAGACAACTAAAAATATATAGAAAAAATTAGCCGGGCATGGTAGCGCATGCCTGTAGTCCCAGCTACTCAGGAGGCTGAGGCAGCAGGATCGCTTGAGCCCAGGAGTTTGAGGTTGCTGTGAGCTAGGCCAACGCCACAGCACTCTAGCCCAGGCAATGGAGTCAGACTCTGTCTCAAACAACAACAACAAAAAAACCCCAACTTTCCAGTGGCTTCCTATTGCACCTACTACAAAATACAAAGTCCTTTCCTAGTGGCCTACAGGGCCCAACCCCAGCTTACCTTCCAGCCCACTTGTTCCTCTACAGCCACACTGGTCGACTTTCCTGTTCTTAAACACACAGAGCCTTTGCACTTGCTGTTCCCTGTGCTCAGAATGCTCTTCCCCAGCTCTCAAAAGGGCGGGCTCCTCCTCATCTTCCAAGTCTCCTCAAGGGGCTGCACCCTCCCCCACGTTAAAGGTGTCCTCTTTTACACTAACTTTTCTTCATAGCACCCAGCTGCTAGGATGTAAGCTCCACAAAGGCAGGCTTTTTGCTGGTTTTGTCCACTGTAACCCAGATTGTTGAGAACAGGGCTGGGTACATTCTAAGTACTCAATAAATATTTTACCTAAATTTTTATATGAAAAATTTTTTTACTACTTTATTGTCTACCTTTCCAACAAGAATATAAGCTCCATGAGGGCAGCCACCTTAGCTGTCTAGTTCACCATTATATACCCAGCACACAGAACAGGGGATGGCATGTGGCAGAGGCTGAATAAATGAATGAGTTCTTTAGTAGCTGGGAACACTTCTCCCCTCCCCCAGCCACCACCACCCCTGTCCTCCCTGCCTGGGGCTGGAGCATGCCATATTTGTCATACCCTAGGGAAAACAATGTCCCTGGAACAAGAGGATATAGTGCAGCAATTAAGAGCAAGATCTGAGGTTGAATACTGTCTCCATTAATACTGGTTTTGTGAAATTAGCAAGTTGCTTAACTGCTATGACCTTCAGTTTCCTCATCTATTAAAAGAGGATAATAGGCTGAGCTCAGTGGCTCACACCTATAATCCCAGCATTCTGGTAGGCTGAGACGGGAAGATTGCTTGAGGCCAGGAGTTTAAGACCAGCCTGAGCAAGAGCAAGACCCTGTCTCTACAAAAAATAGAAAAAATTAGCCCGGCTGAGGCAGAAGAATCGCTTGAGTCCAGTAGTTTCAGGTTGCAGTGAGCTACAATGATGCTACTACACTCTACCCCGGGCAATAGAGCAAGACTCTGTCTCAAAAAAAAAAAAAAAAAAAAAAGAATAATAGTAGAACATATTTGACAGGGTTGTTGGGAGGATTCAATGAGATCATGAATGAGCCTGGCATCTGGCATGGAGAGAGAGGTGAATACACATTGGCCAGTATTATCATTTGGAGTGATGTTCCCAGCCCATTTGCCTGTCCCATAGAAAATGACAAAGCCTTGGCACAAGACTGAAAAGCACTCCTGCCCATGGCGGCAGCTCAGGGCACCTCCTTACTCAGGATGTCATTCCTGTGCCAATCTTTTGGTCTTTCTGGTAACTGCCAGATGCACAGAAGCTGGAAACTCACATTCTCATCCAGGAAACGAAGATATTCGCGGCCCAGGGAGCCTCCAGGCAGGCTCTGGAGCTTGCCCAGGTCAAGGGTGGACAGTGAGATCCGAGGACGCTCCCTGCAAGACAGGATTTGGGTATTGGGAGAGTGTTGGCAAAGGCAAGTGAAAGGTCCAACTAAAACAAGCTGGGGCAGGGAGCACAACAGAGCAGCAGTGTGGCCATAAGCGCTAACGGAACACCTACAACTGGCTAAGCCAGTGTCAAGGACTGAGGAGACTATGACAAATCAAGACATGGTTCCCACCTGCAGGAGTACAATCTAGGCATGAAGGTAGGCCTCAGATGTTATCAGGGTACTTACAAAATGTAATGCAGGGGTTGGGGGGTGGTACAGCTAGTACATGTTACAGGAGCTTAATGAAGGCAAAGAGCCCTGTAGCTGAAAGTAGGCTGAGGCCACCACATTGCATAACCCAGAGGTCATCACAGTGTATACACATATATATAAATGGCACCCCTGGAGTTGAGCAGTGTCCTGCCCGTGCAACCATCATGGCCAGGGTATCAAGAAGAGCTCCATAGAGGAACAGAACTGACACAATGTGACTCTAGAGAGGTCAGAATCCCTAGGGAATGCTCCCAATTCCCCATGCAGAGCTGGGACCTACTGTAGGATCTGGGCACCCTCTGGATCCCGCCTCATCTGGTCCCTGAGGACCTTCAGGGTACGGTGTCCTGTGGTCTCCCCTAGAACTGCAACCATGTCTGAAAGAACAGAAATGGGCACAAATGGGGGATATGATCTTAGGTAAATTACCTTACCTGGTCTGAGCCTACGCGATAAAATAAGGATAATATCTACCGATTACTTATAAGGATTTATGCTAAACACTTAGCGAATCACCCAGCACACAGCAAGGGCTCAATGTACGTATCTGTAGTCGTTACTAGTGTTATTAATCTACTGGAGTGGTATAGCACAATACTCTGAAGAGTTTACAAATCACTTTCACATCCATTAGGACAACAGAGTGTCATGTCTCCATTGATTGGTACAGGCTTTGGCTTCAGAGAGTACTGGGTTTGAGCCCAGGCACATTCACTATCTAGGTGACCTTGTGCAAACTGCTTCATATTTCTAAGCCTCAATGTCCTAATTTGTGAGGTGCAGATAACCCTTTCTTATAGGGTTAATATGAAAAATCAATAACATCATGCATATCAAACACCTAGCACAGTGAACAGCCAAAATAAGTGCCAAATGAGCAGTTAGCATTATTGTTTTTATCAGTAGGAGCAGTAGTGCTTCCAAGAACTTAAAAATTCTGGGAAGGATGATAAAAGCACTGTAGAATCCTAGGGTGTTATAGTCATATATTCTGCAAATATTTATTGAGCATTTGCTATGTACCAGGCACTATCCAATGTTGCAGATACAGTGGAACAAGGCAGTCACGGTGCTTGAAAGTTTGCTTTCTAGTGGGATGTTATAATCTGATGGATGTTTATAATTCGTCTATTTATTTAGTCCAGACATCTCAATATGGCTGGATGAGAAAATCTCCCAGGAAGTAGTTTAAAAAGGCAGGCGTCCAGATTCCACGCCCTTTTCTCCCTTCCTTCCTCCTGCAGATTCCTATTTAGTGGGTTTAGGTGGGACCCAGACATCCGCGTTTTTATAAACGTTCCGGTGACTATGAGGTGCAGCCAGGTTTGGGTACCTATCCTCCAATTACTCATAGGAAAACAGACGCTTTAGAGATCGTGACCTGCCTAGCCTTCCAAGACAAGGGCGCGCCGCGACCCCTCGCAGCCCGACCGGAGCGCCGAACGCGGGTCGCCTTACCGTGGCGATAGGGGTTGTAGAGCGCCATTCCAGCAGAGCCGGCGGCCAGCAGCGCCTTCTGCAGCGGGGAGGTGGGGATGTGGTCCGGGTACAGCAGGCCAGCGCCATGGCTCCCGGCCCGGAGGGGCACATCTGCGGGGCAAGAAAAAGGCCGAAGTCAGAGGAGCCGGCGCCCTCAGGCTCCTTCCCGCCTCTGCCTGGGACCCGGCGCCACTTGCCTGCCGTAAGCCAGGGACCGCCCAGGAGCCGGCCTAGTGGGTGCAGGGCCCGGCGCAGCAGGGTCGCCATGACAGCGGACGTCCGCTGGAGGACGGGCGGGGTAAGGCTGACGCCCTAAGTTTCTGTGGCGACGGAACACCAGAGAAGAAAAAAAAAAACCTCGATTCTGACGCGTTACGGCTTTTGACGGGAAGCGTCGGTAGCACCGGCAGTAATGGGTCCTATTACTAAGTATGTGAAGGAAACCCACGCGACCTGTCTACCACCTATCTCCGCCGATACAAGACTCCTCCCATTTCACCTCATCCCCCAAAAAGAGTCCCCACGGGAGACGTAACGCCGCCAGCTTTGCGGTTCACCGCCGGGCCCTACTTCCTTCTCCCCATCACGTTTTACCGGAGGACATTAAGATAAGAACTACTTCCGGCTGCAGAACATGGCGGCGACCATAGTAAGTACCACATTTGGGGGCGGGGCCGTACAGCACTTCCGTCTGAATCCCACCTTTTCTGCGAACCTGGGCTGCGGGTTTCAGGTATGGGATCCGCCCGCGTGGCGCGGCTTCATGGGCTTTTCGCTGCCTATAAGCCCCCGGGGCTAAAATGGAAGCACCTGCGGGATACCATGGAGCTGCAACTTCTGAAGGGTGAGTGCCTCGAACCATACTCACGATCCCGCTCCCATTCTCCTGGAAGTCGAACCGCTTCTGGTTCTGCCCACAAATAAAGTCACGTGACCTGTGCGCCTGGACGAGCTTACGGGCTGTCCTATATGTTGCATTACTTCTCATTTTCCCTTATTTTCAGCTGGGGAAACTGAATCATTATTGTCTGTTGTCATAAGGTTGATAAGTAGTAGAGTTAGGATTTGAACCCAAGTCTGTTTCTTAACTACTGCTATTCTGTTCTCTGCACCTTGGGCTTCTCATCAGTCTTCTACATCTGTGGTCCCCAACCCCCCCAGCCCGCGGACCCATACCATTCCATGGCCGCAGAGCTCCGCCCCCGCCCCCGTCCCGTGGAAAAATTGTCTTCCATGAAACTTAGGAACGGGGTGGGGGCGCACAGCAGGAGGTGAGCGGCCAGAGAGGGAGCAAAGCTTCATCTGTATTTACACCCGCTCCCCATCCCCGTCGTATGGTATCACCGCCTGAACTGCGCCCTTCCTGTCCCCCACACCCCATCCTTGGAAAAATTGTCTTCCATGAAATGATCCCCAGTGCCAAGGCTGCTCTACATCATCATACTTGCCTGCTCACCTCTGCCCCCCTGGTGTTGGGACAGAATTGACAAGATATCCTTTACTTGTGTGTGTTTAGGTCTCAATGCTGGGAAGCCTCCTGCCCCTAAACAGCGTGTTCGGTTCTTGCTGGGCCCCATGGAAAGCAGTGAAAAGAAGGAGCTGACCCTCACAGCCACCAGTGTGCCTACCCTCACCAGCCATCCACTGGGTAAGACAGATTCAAGTAGGATACTGTATGTCACTTCCCAGGAAATCCCTGAGTAGAGTCAGTGTCCCAGCACTCAGACTTCTGTGCCAGGCCCTTGGAGGTCCAGAATGGGGATGAAGTATTAACATTAGAGCAGAGATTGGCAAACTGTCCTGGAAAGGCTGGGCGCAGCGGCTCACGCCTGTAATCCTAGCACTCTGGGAGGCCGAGGCAGGTGGATCGCTCAAGGTCAGGAGTTCAAGACCAGCCTGAGCAAGAGCGAGACCCCGTCTCTACTGAAAAATAGAAAGAAATGATCTGGACATCTTAAAAAAAAAAAAAAAAAAAAAATATATATATATATATATATATATATATACATATGTGTATATATATATGGAAAAAATTAGCCGGGCATGGTGGCACATGCCTGTAGTCCCAGCTACTCGGGAGGCTGAGGCAGTAGGATTGCTTGAGTCCAGGAGTTTGAGGTTGCTGTGAGCTAGGCTGATGCCACAGCACTCTAGCCCGGACAACAGAGTGAGACTCTGTCTCAAAAAAAGAAAAGAAAAAAACTTTCCTGGAAAGAGCCAGCTGTTAAATATTTCATGTTTTGCAGGCCATGCAGTTTCTCTTGCAACTGCTCAACTCTGCCATTGTAGTGCATAATAGCTATAGACAATATCAAAAAGAATGAGCCTGGCTATATTTCAATAAGACTTTATTTATGAACACCGACATTTGAGTTTCATAAAATTTTCACATCACAAAGTATAGTTGGCCCTCTTTATCCATGGGTTCTGCATCTGTGGATCAACCAACTATGGATTTAAATATTCATTTAAGAAAAATCTTCTACATTTGAAGAAAGGATTGGTAAATTTTTTTTTTGGTGAGGGGGTGGTCTTCTGGTGAGGACCAGAAAACCTGCTAGACAAATTCTAAAAGAGCTATAACACTAGGATTGGTAAATTAAAAAAAAAAATCTGTAAAGTTCCAAAAAGCAAAATTTGAATTTGCCATGCACAGAATACTGCATAGAATCCACACAAATGAAGTGATATGTAGGCATACGTATTAGGTATTATATGTAATCTAGAGATGATTTAAAGTATACGGGAGAGGCACCGTGGCGCATGTCTTTAATCCCAGCACTTTGGGAGGCCAAATTGGGAGGATTGCTCAAGGCCAGGAGTTTGAGGTTACAAGTTGAGATCATGCCACTGCACTCCAGCCTGAGGGACAGAGCAAGACCCTGTCTCTAAAAAAAAGATTTTGAAAAATAACGTATATAGGAGGATGGTTATATGCAAATACTACACCATTTTATATAAGGAATTTGAGCATCTGTGGATTTGGGTATATGCAGGTGACCCTGGAACCAATCTCCCATGGATACTGAGGGACAACTGTATTGTTCTCTTGATTTATTTTGAACCATTGAAAAATGGAAAAAACATTTCTTAATTTGCAGGCCATAAAAAACAAAAACATAACCAGGCTTGAGAATTTGGCCTGTGGACTGTAGTTTGCTGGCCCTTTTACTGTTCTGGGACTTGAGGTGGGAATTGAGACCCTCGGGTAGAAATCATAAGGAAGGGGTTTTGGGTTTCTGGGAAAGGGTGACTTTTTAGTGAACAAAGTTGGCCCACAATGGAACTGGTTTTGGCAGTGCATCCCTGTCACTAGATGTGCTTAAGGCATGTGTCAGGGAGGCCAGGGGCTTGATCAGAAACCTTTAAAACTCCAACGGGTGATATTCAGTGACTTCCTATAGTTAACGATAATAAGTATAATGTATGAAGTACCTACTTTGTACTGGGCATTGTGTTCAGCTTTCCCAAGTATGATCTCATTGACTCTTTACCACAATCCTGTGAGATATGTCCTATTCCCATTTCACAAATGAGGAAACTGAGGCTCAGCGTTGATATTAAGTAACATAGTCTGGATTCAGTAGGCTCTTAACCACCCTGTACCTTCCCCTGGATCCTTCTTGATCTATAGAAGTATAAACACTTCTGGCCCATTCCTGCATTCACTCCTTCAGTAGTTACTTCCTCAGCAGCTAGTGAATTCTGGGCTCTGGGGATAGAACTCTGAACAGACAGACTCAGGTCCTACCTTAAGGAGCCTTCAATTTTGTTTTGTTTTCTTTTTTTTTTTTCCCCCTAGAGACAGGGTCTTGCTTTGTCACCCAGGCTGGAGTGCAGTGGCATGATCATAGCTCACTGCATCTCAGACACCTGGGCTCAAGCAATCCTCCTGCCACAGCCTCCCAAGTAGCTGGGACTACAGGTGCGTGCCACCACACCCAGCCAATTTTTAAATTTTTTGTAGAGATGGCATCTCGCTATGTTGCCCATGCTGATCTTGAACTCCTGGCCTCAAGCAATCCTCCCACCTCAGCTCTTCCAGAGTGCCGGGATTATAGGTATGAGCCACTGCGCCTAGCCAGGAGCCTCCATTTTCCTATGAGGACTATCCTTCAGCAGAGTTGGGCAGGGACTCCACAGTCTTGATCCCCAGGGTGTGCCCAATCCTCTGAAAGCCTGTCACTGGAGACTGGTGGTAAGCAGAGTAAAAGGCATCTCGGGTTGCCCTTTCTCTGGGTCCTAGGGAATGGAGGAAATGGTTCAGGGTCCCAGATTCCATAATGGGGAAGCCTGAGAGTCTCTCCTGATCCTGTTTTGGGCTCCACAAGGCTCCATTCTAGGAATGAAGTCATCATGCAATCCAAAGATTGAGCAAATGGACCTTGTTCTTTTTTTTTTTCAGTACGTGGACCAGCATTCACCAGTCTGAAGGTTGGTGTGGGACACCGGCTGGATGCCCAGGCTTCTGGGGTGCTTGGTAGGTGATGTGGTAAACCTGGGGGTGCAGTGATACGGGCTTGGGGAAGAATCAGGGAACTACAAGGAGCCCAGCATACTTTTTGCCTGACACCCACTTCCCACCACTGCTCTCCCCCCCTGATTCCTGCCCCAGGTCTGCTCAGCTGGGGAGATGATTGGTGAGAGGGTGGCAGTCACAGGGTAATAATGACAATCGCCCACCTTGATCGAGTGATTCCTACATATGACATGTGTTTCAAGGCCCTTTGTGCACACTTATTCACCACAACAACTTTATTAGGTGGATAATTTTATGGATGAAGAAAGGAAGGTTCTAGGAACTTAGGTGACTTGTCCTGTGTCACATGGCTAGTGAATGCCACTGGCCCAGAGAGGGAAACCATCATCATGTTATGGGGCAGCCAGACGTGTGACTCTACCCCTACTGGCTAGGGTCTGGATGTTGCTGGAGCTGTATACACAAAGCCCTAGTCATGAACCATCTGCGTCCTCAGTGTCAGGTGGTAACCACTTCCTCCAGCTGTGGCAATCACAGTCCCCTTGTCTTGCTTCCTGGGGCGCAGGCAAGCAGACATGATCTCATGCCCCTCTCCTTGTTCTCCTCCAAAAGTGAATACGGGGTCATTCTCTCCTTTAGCCAGAGGGAGAAACAGACCAGAAGAAAGACAGGAAGTGGCCACAATGGCCACTGTTCACTGGGCTCCTCTTTTGTACTGTCTGCTTCCTGCCTGTGCATTGCCTCTTTTTTTAGAGACAGGGTCTCACTGTCGCCCAGGCTAGAGTGCAGTGGCATCATTGCTCACTGCAACCTCAAACTCCTGGGCTCCTGCCTCAGCCTCCAGAGTAGCTGGGACTACAGGTGCACACCACGACGCCTGGCTAATTTTTCTATTTTTAGTAGAGACGGTGTCTCACTCTTGCTCAGGCTGGTGTCAAACTCCTAAGCTCAAGTGATCCTCCCGCCTCGGCCTCCCAAGGCCTCCCAAAGTGCTGGGATTACAGGCGTGAGCCACCGCACCTGGCACCATCGCCTCCTTTAATCTGCACAACCCCCACAAGGATCAGACATTTTTACCTACATTTTACTGATGAGCTTGTGGCCTAAAGAGGTTAAAGGTTATACTCAGAGCCATCGCTGATTTGAATGCAGGTCATATGACTGGGCCAGTGATCTCTTTTAAGCATATCAGAATCCCCTTGCTAAAGATCCTAAACCCCTCTCCACCTGAGTCAGATTCAGTACCTATGGGTGGGGCCCAGAAATCCACATTTTGACATATATCCAGAGGAGTTTGCTTGCTCCCTGTGGAAGATCTCACCCTCTTGCTCACTTTAACAGCATCAGAGAAGGGAGTATTTGATGGCAGGGGTGGGGGTGAGGGTGCGGGTTCCCAAGGGGACGGGAAGGGGGTGCCAGGTATGAGATAAGGCTGGCTGTCTTTCAGTGTTCGGCGTGGGACAGGGACGCAGGCTCCTCACTGACATGTACAATGTTCATCTCACCAAGGTATGGGGGTGGGGACAGCCCGCCTATCCCTGTTCCTTTCCCGGGGGGGCTACCAGGATACCTCTGAAGCTTAAAGGATTCCCTGGGGAAGCACCGAGGCCGGCAGCAAGCGTTTTTTGTAGTCATGTGCTGGGGAGGCTATGATAACAGTAACTACTGGCATTAGTATGTGCTGACTGTTCTATGCTGAGCCCTGTACGTGGATTCCCTCATAGAAGCCTCAAACTCACTGTAAAGTAGAATCTGTTGTTCACCCTATTTTACAGAAGAGAGAACTGAGGCTCAGAGAGGGGCTGTTGTTTGCCCAGGTCACACAGCATTTCTAGGGCTTTAATAGCTGCGATTTGAACCTGGATCTCTGTGACATCAGGGCCTGATCACAACACCCTTCCATTCATTCCCCAAGACTGGGAAGTGGATGTCACCATGCAGCCCTCAGGGAGCGTGCCATCCAGGGTGGGGCTATGGAATCTGGTACCACAAAGTATGTGAACAGGTGCCACATTAGGGGGCCCACAGTTTTAGTGGTTAAGAGCACAAATTCTAGGCTGGGCACGGTGGCTCATGCCTGTAATCCTAGCACTCTGGGAGGCTGAGGAGGGTGGATCATTTGAGCTCAGGAGTTCGAGACCAGCCTGAGCAAGAGCGAGACCCCATCTCTACTAAAAAAATAGAAAGAAATTAGTTGGACAACTAAAAATATATAGAAAAAATTAGCCGGGCATGGCCGTGAATGCCTGTAGTCCCAGCTACTTGGCTGGAGCCCAGGAGTTTGAGGTTGCAGTGAGCTAGGATGATGCCATAGCACCCTAGCCCAGGTGACAGAGCAAGACTCTATCTCAAAAAAAGAGAGAGAGCACAAATTCTGGAGCCAAATGACTTCATTTCAAAACCCAGCTTCTACCACTCTGCGTCCTTGGGCAGATTGCTTAACATCTGTGTGCCTCAGTTTCCTCATCTCTAAAATGGAGATGATATTAATAGTATTTCCCCTATAGGAAAACTATAATTGGAAGATTAAATTAATGACTACATGTAAAGTGCTTAGCATAGTCCCTGGCACATAGTAAATGTTCAGTAAATGTCACTGTTGTCACCATCTCTGTCATCATCTTCGTCACTCTTGTTTGTGGCAGAGGCAGTTAGTTGCACAGATGTAGAGGAGGGGGAGTTGGGAGGAGGAAGGCCTTGATCTGATCATGAAAGCTTAGTCACATCAGAGGGGTGGAGAGAAGCCCCAGGGCATGCTAAGAGGCCTCAGCGTGGTAAATTGTCAGGTCAAGCTGCAGTGGAGAGACACCAAGGCACGGGGTGGTCGCAGGACGGCCATCGGTGCCTTTGCAGGCAGCCAGTGCTCCCGGTCATGGGAACCCAGGCAGCGATCTTGAAGGAGGCCCGCTGACTGGGAGCCAGGTACTAAGTCTCACTGAATCTGCAGCAGCACTGTGAGATTGCCCTGTCACCGTCCGCAGTCAACAGAGGAGAGCTGGGATACAAAGAGAGCAAGAGAGCTGCCAAAGGCCACGCAGAAGAGCCGGTGCCCTTCCCCAGGGGGCAGTGGAGCAGCTGGGCAGGGGCTGGGTGCGTGAGCTCCCTGAGGAGAGACCCAAGAGCCCCAGCCTCGGTGTCGCACCTCTGGGGCTTGAGTTGCTAGGGCTGAGTGTGGGGACATTGACCGGGTCTTCCCCTCCCTGTCCTTGAAGGATTACACAGTGCGTGGCCTCCTGGGCAAAGCCACAGATGACTTCTGTGAGGACGGGCGGCTGGTGGAGAAGACGACATATGGTGAGAGCCTGTGGCAGCCCAGGGCGGCTCCCTCCACGCTTGCTTCCCTCGACTCCTGGCCCTCGCCTGGGCCACGCTGATCCCTTTTCATTTACTCTTGACACTCCAAGCTCAGGCTGGGACTTTGGACATGTCATCTCTCTTTTCCTTGCCTGGCTCAAATGTCACCTACAAATACTCTGGTTTCTCTTCAAACAGTATAAATTTTTCACCTTTTCAAACATCACCTCCCTGGAGAAGCCTTCCCTAGCCTCCAGAGTTGGACTGGGTGGACTCTCAGAAGAGTGACTAACTAATGATTTGTGATCACTTAATATCCGTCTCCCCAGCAGACTCGCCCATGAGGGCAGGGTTATGTGGCTCACTCCTCTGGTCACACGCAGAGCACCAGGCCTGAGAAGGGGGAGGTGCTGGTAGACGGGTGGATGGAGGATGGATGCCTCCTTCTTCCCTTCCAGCCATCCCCATGTTCCAAGACATTCCATGGGATCTGTTGCACTTGCTCCTTTGACAGATGGTTTTTGGACCCAACCACATGCCAGGCACTGGGGGCACATAGGGTGAATCAGACAGAGCCCCTAGTCTCAGTGAACTCTGCCCAGCACACACCACTATGCCTCCTGTAGGAGACAGAAGATCTGTCAAAGCGGCACTGCACATTTGTACATGTCAGTATGTGTCAACATCTAAGAAAGCACCTAGAGTCGGTTACCAAGGTGACACTCCCAGGAGGGAGGAAACTAGAATTTGTGGGAATGGGAAGGAATGATTGTTGTTGCTAGTCTAAATTTTTTCTTTTTTTTTTTTTTTTTTTTTGAGACAGTCTCACTCTGTCGCCCCTGCTAAAGTGCAGTGGTGTCACCATAGCTCACAGCAACCTCAAATTCCTGGGCTCAGTTGATCCCCCTGCCCCAGCCTCCTGAATGGCTGGGACTCTAGGCATGCACCACCACACCCGACTAATTTTTTCCATTTTTAGTAGAGATGGGGTCTCGCTCTTGCCCATGCCGGTCTGGAACTCCTGAGCTCAAGCAGTCCTCCTACCTAGGCCTCCCAGACTGCTAGGATTACAGATGTGAGCCACTGTGCCCAGCCAGTCTAAATTTTTAAAAGAAGATTTAGGTATCAATTATATAACTAAAAAGTAAGGTAAAAACCAAAGAAAATTAAGTGCTGGGAAAGAGGCGCAGGAGCAGAGAGGCAGGAGCCAGGAGGAGGAAGCAGCATGTTCCAGGAAGGGCTTCCTGGAGGAGGCAGCATTTGAGCTGGGCTGTGAGGAGGTGGGGGGAGGCAGTAGCAGGTACATCTAGGTAAGACCACAGCATGAGCAAAGCCAGACCGGGGGGACCCTAGGCCCTTCCAGGCTAGCAACGCTTTGGTCCCCACACCTGCTCTTGGAGCTCTGGCCCTTGGAGCCAGAAGTTGGCACCTGCCCTGGCGGAGCCCCAGGATCAGCCTTGTGGCAGAATTTGTGGCTCTCCTGCTGTAGCCACTCACTGGGACCAGCGGGCAGAGCACTTCTCGCTGCCTCTTTCTGCATTTTGGGCAGATGGCACCCTCTCAGGGTCCCTGGCATGGGAAACCCAGACTGGGGCTTAAGAGACCTGGCTTAAAAGATTGGGCAAGTACGTCTTTGGGCTTCCATTTCCAGAAGAAAGTATTATCTTCTTAAATTGTTTTATAAGAGACAGGGTCTTGCTCTATCACCCAGGTTAGAGTGCAGTGGCGTGATCATAGCTCGCTGCACCCTCTAACTCCCAAGTGATCCTCCTGCCTCAGTCTCCTGAGTAGCTGGAGCTACAGGGGT
>RJWJ010016571.1:0-34291 GCA_004363605.1 Indri indri
AATTTTACTTTTGTTTCACAAACGCCGGCAACCTCACGTCTTCTTCCTCACTGGATCCCCCGTGTCCAGAGCCTCACGTTGGGCGCCACTTGTCCCGACCCGCGGGGTAGTCAACGTGGACCCTGGAAGGGGGAGTGGGAATTGGGAGAGGCAGGAGACACAAGAAATGGAGACAAGACAAAAGGTCTGATCAAGTCTCATTTATTGGCGGCAGAGCGGAGGCTTAAATAGACAGAAAGAGGAAGTGGAGAGGCGGTGCTTTCCAAGGCGGGAGTTGCTAGGGCAACTCCCGCGTGCGGGCTGATCAGAGGGCCACGTCACACGTCACATTGAGGAAATGGAAACTTACAGGCTTAGCGTGGGCTTAAGCGGCCATCTTAGATGAGTTCCCGTCGGGTCTCATGGCCCCGGACAGGTTCCCAGAGTGGCCAAGGATGCTATTCCCAAAGTTGTGGGCAGATCGTGGCTGTGCATGCAGAAGGATCCCATGTATGCATGCAACACCTGTCCGTAATGCAGGACAGAGCCTGAGATAGAAAGAGAAGAGGGACAGACTGCAAGCCACTTTTAGGTTCTCTCTGTACCACCATGTTTCAGCAAGGGACTTTGGGGAGTTTTCAAGTAATTCAAGGAGCATTTAAAATTTGAAACTGGAATTCCTGGTTATTATGAAGGAATATTCATCAAGCTAAAAGGTAGAACATTACACTGAGATTTTGTTAGCTTTATATTTTATAACTTTTAAATATTCATAACTATGGTAGGTATACCTCTTGATATACAGTGTAAGGGACTCTTTCCCTGAGCCCCTTAAATATGAGTGACAAGCCTAGGGAGCAGGCATCTGCTGTATCTCCTTGACACAGGGACCAGGGGATCAATTTGAAATACTGTAACTATGATGACCCTTCCAGCAAATCCGCCTAGGGTTCCAGTCTGTAATTCTAGATTTGGAGATTCTAGATAGGAAGGAAGGGTGTGGTCTTCTGAGTTCAATAGTCTACAGATCCAGTTACAATAAAAACCCTAATGATTACCATGTACCAGGGATCATAGTAAGTGCTTTTCATGAACTACACTATGTAATCCTCACAACAACTATGTGGGTGAGGTGCAATTAGCCTCATCATGCAGATGAGGAAGCCAAGACTCAGAGGTTTGTTCCAGATCCTATAGCTAGAAAGAGACAGAGTATGGTCTGTCTGTCTCATTCCAAGGCTAGTGCTCAAAACAACCATTCTTCATGCTGGTAGATCTACTCTGGAGGTCTTCAGGTGTCCCATTCCCCTGATTGCTAGAACAGAGGAAAAGTTTTCTTTGAAAAGGTCACAGTACTCTAGGAAGACATCTGCACCAGGCTCAATGCTAAAAATCTATTCCAACTCTACGAGTTTATCAAATTAGCCTATTAGCCACTAGTGAATTTTTATGTTCTTATAAAAAAAAAAAGTTATTTCTAAGACATTTTCAGTTCCTGGCATCAAATCTAAGATAAAAGAGTCAGTGAATCGAGACTTTAGAATATCAGAAGAAAGATATGAACCAAAAATTAGATTTATTGACATTAAAGGGAAAAAATCTTGAAGGAAAACATAAGGAAACTCCATGGGACTATGACTCTACAACCTAGTCTGATGGTTTTATGTTGTGCCGTAATTTAATATAATGGAGAAATGCAGGCTCCAAAGTATTCATATTAAAGTATTCATGAATAAAATCATCTTCATTTCAGCCGGTCACATATACTATTCAAATTATTTTATGGCCTTCCAATGGTAAGAGTGGCAAGGATTTGGACGGTATTAAGTTGATTTAAAAGCAACTGTTTAAATTGCTTAAGCTTTAAATAATTCTTATTTTGTGAGAATTGAAAACCACTTGTGAGCAAATCAAGGAAGGAAGACATTTACAAAGACACGAAACATAGCTCAGAAATGATCATCTTCTAGTTAACACTTCATGTAATTCAACTTCTCAGAGAGTTGGCTGAATGATTTAGTGCAATATTTTGTTAAATTTAGACATAAAATGATATATTTAGCACTAAAATGTTAGCGCTGTCTAAATGTCCCAGCATCTCCATTTTGGAAGTGCATGCCTACCAATCTTCCAAGAAAAATGCTTGTATTAATTTACCATTGAACAAACGACACAGTCCTATGAAAGAAAGCCAAAACTTTTCTTCTCTGGCTTTGCTCTTCAGATTAAATAATATTGCGCAGTACCATCTAGTCTTGTTACTCACATAACATTTTTTTGCAGGATGAAAATGCAAGAATAAATGATAAGTTTCCCTCTGAGTTGGCATCCTCACCATGGAAGATAAACCTCTAATACACTGTAAAATCAAAAACTGCCCAATATAATAAAGTTCTTTTCCGGATAATATTATCTTTCACCTACTTATTTCTTCTATCTTTCATTCATGGAATTTTACATTATTTTCACATTGTATACAATAAGCCAGTCACACTTCATAACTAAACAATCTTTGCCCTTGACAAATCCATTATGCAACAACAACAACAACAAAAAAGTAAGACCCTGGCTTTAAGGTGGTTGTTATTTGTTTTCTTGTATATAATGCATATGTGAGTTTCAGCCACAAACAGGTTTATTTGACTTTAAATCTTTTGTCCATTTTATTTTATATTCTATTGCTTTTAGACAGAAAGTATGTAAAAGAAACTTACAAGCTTAAATATATATATATATAAATTCTTTTTAGTTTGCCAAACTATCCTGTGAAAATATTTTTCTCTCAAAATCCCAAAGTAAATTTTAAATTCTCATTTGTCCTCAATAATTCTCTCATCTGTCTTCCAAAAACCGTTCTATTGAAATCATTTAACAACACATATCTCTAACATTAATATATACATACTACCAAACATAAATACGTACATGTCTAAACATATACATATACTATATACACACACATATGCAATTTATAACAGGCAACCCTGCCTTCTCATTTCCAAATGCAACTCATTCCAAGCGTATTTTCAGTTTACATCAACAAAGGTTTTTTTTTTTTTTTTTCAACTAAAGCCAAACAAAGCACAAGACAATAAATTTAGAGTCTCCTGCTTATACTCCAAAAAATTATCCCATGAAAGATGGCAATGAGGTTTTTACTCCTCTAGAGAAAGAAACCAATCTCTAAAATAATGTCCTAGGAAATAGCTTTTCCCTGAGATTTTCTTCTTTATTTTTATATAGAAAAAAATACAAGTAGAAAAGCCACAAGCAAATCAAACGGTAAGAAGCTTCCGCATTAGCCACACTTTCCTTTCCTGTTTAGAAAAGAAAAATAGTTTTATCTTATGCTGTCAATACTGCAGAATGTTAAGAAAGGCATTTATTCACCCTCATGTTTTTCTACACTTCTTTCCCACAACTAAGATTATTTTTAGTGGACATAAAAAGGGGGGGGGAACCTTGAAATCAAAATAACTGAATTTGTATGTTTAAGATAAATTCAAAGCCCCAGTGACTTCCTCTAAGATTAATTTACATTAGGAAAAGCCAATCAATCAATCTTAACTGAAAATGTAAACATCTGTCACAGACAACATGTTCCTTGTTTGTGAATAGATGATATGATGCAGATCTTGCAACAAATGTAGCTACATTTAAATCTTGGTCTAAAACCAGAAGAAAAATACTGATGATCTTTCATTTCCACAAAATCCAGAAAATTTTCAGAAATTTTCAACTCTTTTTCTATTTGTCCACTAGTTTGGAAACTTGTTTTTAATAGTTCTAAGATTATCAGGTTCTGGGTTTAAAGTCAAACAACTTGAATTCAAGACCCAGTTGTTGACTGGGTAACAAAAAGTAAATGATTTAGCACTCTAGACCTGTCTCCTCCTCTATAAAATGGGTGTCACAAGGTTTTGTGAGGATTGAATGTTACTGCGCATTTAAAGTACTTGGCACCACCCATTCCCGGTTCACGGCACACGTCAATAAATGTCACTTGGGCTACTAATGTTGCTGAGGCCCTGGAACTTCTTTCTATCAGATACTCAAAGATTCCATTGAATGTAGCCTGGAAGATGTACTTCTGGATAAGCCAAACCAGAACATTAATTACAAAGAAAGAAGAAACATGCTATTCTTCCACTATGTTCAATATAAGACCCTTCATGGCCTTCACACCAGCTATGCAAAGTATGTACTAATGCAGCCTTATTTCAGACAAGGAAATGGAGGTGAAAATGGTAACACAGATTAGGAAAGGGAAGAGCTTGGACACCATGTCCAAATCCCATGGACTTTCCTTTCCATAAGGCTAACAATACACACATTAAATTGAGGGGAAGGAAGGAAGAGCTATCAGACTGTCCTTTTCACCTGATTCATAAACAGGTGAAATTGCTATTCCATGGTTTGTCTTCATAAACTCTGTGTTGTGAGTGGCCCTTGAGAAGTCCCTAAGACAAACTCACAGGTATCTGAGTATACTGAGGGGTCTCTCAGTTTCTTGTTAAAAGCAACACTCTTTGGGAAAATTTTACTATATAACTTCAAGAAGAGTTAGTTAACTGATATCTGAGTGTGAGTGGCTGGCAGTATGGAAGGGAGAATTGGGAAGCAGGGGCTTGGGGATGGACAACCAGAAATAAAAGAGAAGTCCAAGATGGAGACAAAAAAAAAAAAAAAATCAAAGGAGAAGCTAATTCCCAAGCACAGTCAGGCCTCTGTATCCACGGGTTCTGCATCAGAGGATTCAATCAACCAAGGATCAGTGATATTTGGAAAACAAAACCAATACAACAATAAAAATAATACAAATAAAAAAGTACAGTATAACAACCATTTACATAGTATTTACATTGTATTAGGTAGTATGAGTAATCTAGAGATCATTTAAAGCTTATCGAAGGATGTGCATAGGTTATATGTAAATACCAAGGCCATTTTATATCAGGGACTTGAGCATCTGAGGATTTTGGTATCTACAGAGGTCCTGGAACCAATCTCCAAGGGATGACTGCATCAAATACTTACTAGGCAGAGATAAAACATTACCTACTTTATAATTCATCTTTAACTTGGCCATAGTAGCCCAACTATTAGCTATTGCTTATTATTGCTAACATCATTTTCTGAAATTACGCTACTTCAGAGAATAGGAATTCTGCCTTCTAGATACAGTTCTGCCATTTAGTACCTATGGGACATGGGGCAAATTATTACATAGCTCTACTCTAGTTTTCTTGCTTGTAATAATTGCCTTTCTTCCTCACACGGTTGTTGTGGAAGACAGAGAGCTAGTAAGTTAAAGCACATGGGAAAATAAAAATAGAGCTAAGAGACATGCAAATTATTATTATGCAACAATTGCTGAAACAAATATTTAGCAAGTGAACCTTAATGCAAGGTCGTATTGTTTTCTATAGAGTAACTAGGGTAAACTAAATGTTAATCTTGTCAGGAATATCATGTAACAAAGTCATTATTATTATTATTATTATTATTGTTATTACCATTTATTCTGAATTCTCATACAGAATCAAAATATAGTGCTACCAAGATGGTATTCTAAGACTACTTTTATCAAAGTCCCAAATTAGTTAATGAGCTTAACGCACTTGTTAAGTTGTATGGGCCCCTAGTTTCCACTTCACGTCATGCTGTCATGTGTGGATAATGATTCACATTCCTCTCACTTTGGCTCTAAATTTATCTGAACTTGAATCCAAAAGTCTGGCTTATGGAAAGCTTGAAGAGATCTCACTGGAAAGTGTAGTCTTTGCACACCCTTTCATATTCACAAAGGTCTTTATCATTACTACTGAGTTCTAGCCTAAAAGAATAATTGGGAAGGAGATCTATTTCTACGATCCCAAGGAAAAGTATAATTAACTGCTGCCAAATTGTGGCTGCCATTTTGGTCTGCAGGGCAGACTCCAGTGAATCACTTGGCCCACCCCAGTATATCTCATTTATCAAGGAAGTGAATTCTTCTTCAAAGTTATCTCAATCATGAAATTATAAAGCAACTCCTGCCCAAGTCTTCCCTGTAGGCTCTCATCACTTCTCCTATCAGTTATATTGCTCAACTATGTAACAAGACTTCATTGTCCAAATCCCTTCCCCTCGAAAGCAAACATAAAAAAAAATTTGTAAAAAAAATGTTGTAAAATTTGAGCCTATTCACATTTATTTCTCCCTGATAATTTCTTTCATTTGTATTGCCATTGTCTTTGGCAATCACTGCATTTATTCATATCTGTCACCTTTCGTGGACTCTGCTTGCTTACTTCCATGAACAATATTAGGGGGAAAAGAAAGTAAAGCTGAATTTCATGGTGGGTCAATGAGGATTTGAATATTTTATTTACTACCATAATCACAAAGCAGAATTCTTCCTTCAAATAGCACTCATAAATTATCAGCTATTATGCCTCAGTGTATTGGTGCAAAGGTTGATGCTGAATAACGTTTTAGAGGGGCAAGGGAACTTGTAATTTATATGTCGTGTGTGGTCATGACACACCTACTTGTCACTCACTTGAGTAGTTACAGAGGGATGGAGAAAAGGAGTGCTAATATGCCCACAGGGACACCCAAACTTCACCTTGCAAATGTTATGAAGCATCCAGAAAAGTAGCTTGTGAGTTCTGAGCCCATCTCACTTTCTCAATCTGCTACTCAATTTTCAATTTTCAGCTCCAGAGGACCCAGTTATTTTCCTTTAGGAAACAGAATAAAAAGGAGACCAAACAATGAAGCATATACATTTTTAGGCACAGGAAATTATATCTGTACCCCTAAGGTAAATCAGTAATACAAACCCTGCAGACACATGCACAACCTCTCATTTTGTCCATAAGCAATTGCATATTTATTCATTTCCAGAAAAGCAAGATGAAATTAACTCATGGAATATGGACAAGAGATTATTTAAATCTTTCTTCACTAAACCCATCATTCAGTGTTTATGAACACTATTAAACCAAGGACTCATTCATCCTGCAGGTAAGCTGACCCTTAGGTGTGCAACTCTTTCAAAATAAGAATAACATCTCTGCATTGTAAGTGGAGAAAAAATTAATACATACAGTCATTGATGCTAGCTCTAGCATAAAGTTTTTCAGTGAAAAGTTAACCAAAGTCAAGAGTAAAAAGACATGCCACAGAGTGGGAGAATATATTTGCAACTCATAAACAAAGAAGTCTCATCCAAAATATAACAGAAAATCCTTTATATAAATAAGAAAATTGCAGACAGCCTGATTTAAAAAAATGCAAAAGAATCGAATAGGCACTTCATAAAAGAGAAAGCCAAATGGCCAATAAACAAATTAAATTAAAAGCTGCTCATCGTGTTAGCAAATTATAAAACAAGTATTAAAATTACAATGTGATAGCCAATATACACTCATCAAATTGGCAAAAATTAAAGTGTCTGACGATGCCACGTGTTTGTGAGCATGTGAAACAACCAAGAACTCTCATATATTGTTGGTAAGGATGTAAATTGCACTTGGAAAAACAATTTAACATGACCCATTAAAATTGATGATAAGCAAACCCTAAGGCAGCACTAAATATATGCCCTAGAGAAATCCCTGCACATTTGTAGAAGGATACAGGGACAAGAAGGTCAGTAACAATATTGTGCATGATGCCACCAAATAAGGATAACCCAAATGTCCATCACAATAGAGGAAACGTATGAATTGTGGTATATTCATATAATGGAACACTGTATAGCAATGAAAAGAAATGAGCTGCAGCTACTCAAAACTACATGAATGAGTCCAGAGGTAATATTGCAAATATTTAATCATTGGCTGTGAACAAACAGAAAACATGCCAGATTTTGACAACTCACATAAGCCTGCTAGAAGAATATCAACAAACAATCGATAATCTCGGAAATATAATGTTGCTTAAAAGAAAAAAAAAGGCATATAAATACTTATATGTTAACTTTCTATTTAAGGAAGTTCAAGAACAAACAAAATTAAAGCTTAATTGTTTAGGAAAGTATAATGCTAGCAAATTAAAAATAACAGCAAAAAGGTAATTTCCATAAAAGTCAGAATAACGATTACTTAGAATGGCAGTGGGGGTTATTACAGGAGGTAAGATGTAAGTGCCATATGATAAACATGGTACAAGGGCTATTAAGGGGCTAGTAATCTATTTCTTTACTTGGGAAGTGTCACTATAGTCATGTACCATATAGCTATTTTCATACCTGTCTGTGTATATTTTAAGTCATTTTCTATGTATAGAAAATATTTTACAATAAAAATAAATAATCTAAACAAAAGAACAAAATCAACATCATATAATCATATGTGGATACTTTTTTCCAGCATTGGGCAGAGATGCTTATTGAACCTATTATTGGTATAGGCTATCATTTGTTTTTCCAAGACTTCTAAATCTGCTGCTCAGTTATTAAAATTGTGGTTGCCTTCATGCCATTTAAGCACCACAACTGCTTCAGAACTCAGTGCTGATTCTTCCCTATGAACCTCTTCCCAATCCACTCAGGGGAGTCTCAGTTACCAGTACTGGTGCAGATAAAGTTGAAAATCAATACAAAGAAGCCAAAAAAAAAAAAAGGGGGGGGGGGGGGGGGGGGGTTTCAGGACATGAGTGAAAAAACCGAAAAAATTGCTAAAGAGATAGACAGCATAAGAAAGTGTATAGCGGAAGTTAAAGAAATCAGTCATTTAGGAAATTACAAAATATAGCAGAAAGCTTCAACAACAGGCTTGACCTAGCAGAAGAAACAACCTCAGGGCTAGAAGACAAGGCTTTCAAATTAATCCAGTCAGACAACAGTGCAGAAAAAAGAATAAAGAAGAAGGAACAGAATTACTCAGAAAAATATGGGACTATATGAAATAAGCCATATACAAATTATAGGTATCCCAGAGGGAGAAGAAAAAGCAAAAGGCATGGAAAACCTCTTCAAGGGAATTATGGAGATCCAAATATCAAGGTACAAGATGGTCAACAAACACCAAGAAGATTCATAGCAAGTAGGACATCCCCAAGACACATAATCATCAGCCTGGCCAAAATCGAAATGAGGGAGAAAAGTCTACAAACTTCCAGATGAAAGCAACAATTAGTAACAAAAGAAAACCCATCAGGCTAACAGTAGACTTCACAGCAGATACTTTACAAGCCAGAAGGGATTGAGGCCCCATTTTTAGTTTTCTTAAACAGAACAACTGTCAGCCAAGTATTTTGTATCTTGCAAAAGTAAGTTTCATAAATGATGGAAAAATAAAGACTTTTCCAGACAAGCAAACATTAAGGGAATCTGTCACAACTAAACCTACCCTACAGAAAATGCTCAAAAGTGCATTGTGCATGCAACAGCACAATAGATACCCATGAGTGTAAAAAACAAAACAAAACAAAAACCCAAAATTTATGGCTCACAGCTCTTATAAAACACTAGCACAAGAGGAAAAACAAAACAATAAAGTGTCATCCAATATGATGAAGAGAACAGCATCCCACATATCAATACCTACACTCAATGTGAACAGTCTGAAAGCACCAATCAAAAGACAAAGACTGGCTGAATGAATGAAAAAACACAATTCAAGTATTTTCTGTCCCTAAGAAACACATCTAAATGACAAGGACTCACATAGACTCAGGGTTAAGTGATGGAAAAAAATATTCCACACAAATGGAAACCCAAAGCAAGCAGGTGTAGCCATTCTCTATCACATAAAATAGGCTCTAAATCAACAATGGTTAAAAAAGAGAGAGAGAGAGAGAAGAATGTCATTTAATAATAGTAAAGGGAGTAATTCAACAAGAAGACACAACAATCCTAAATATATATACACCTAACCTAACACAGGAGCTCCCAGTCTCATAAAGCAAATTCTTCTAGATCTAAGCAAAGATATAAATAGTAGCATCTTAATTGCCAAAGATTTCAACATTCCACTGACAGATCATTGAAGCAGAAAATGAATAAAGAAACACTGGATTTAAATAGGACTCTAGAATTAATGGACCTAATAGACATTTACAGAACATTCTATCCCAAAACTGTGGAATACATATTTTTTTCATCAGCACATGAGACATTTTCCAAAACTGATCATGTCTTAGGCCACAAAATGTCTCAGAAAATTCAAACAAATCAAAATCATACCATGTATCTTCTCAGACCACACACAGTAAAACAAAACTAGAAATCAATTCCAAGAGAAACACTCAAACCTGCATAAAGTCAAGTAAATTAGAAAACCTACTGCTGAATGATCCTTAGGTCGATGATGAAATTAAGATGGAAATCAAAAGATTCCTCAAACTGAATGATAAAGGGGATAAAAGCTTTTAAAAATCTATGAGATACAGCAAAAGTAGTCCTAAAGGAAAAGTTCATAGCCTTAAATGCCTACATCAAAAACCAGAAAGATCACAAGTTAACAACCTAATATCATATCTTAAGGACCTAGAAAAAGAAGAACAAACCAAACCCAAAGCCAGCAGAAGAAAAAAAATAATAAAGCTCAGAGAAGAAATAAATGAAATGGAAACCAAAACACAATATAAAGGATCAACAAAAAAATGTTGGTTCTTTTAAAAGATAAACAAAATTGATAGACCATTAGCCGTATTAATCAGAAATAGAAGAGAAAGGACTCAAATAAGCTCAATCAGAAATGTAAAAGGAGACATTAAAAATGATACCACAGAAACACAAAACATCTCCCATGAATACTACCAAATTCTCCACACAAACAAACTAGAAAACCTAGAGGATATGGAAAAATTCCTGAAAACACACACTCTCCCAAATCTGAATCAGGAAGAAACAGAAATCTTGAACAGACTGAAAACAAGAAGCAAGATTGAAGCAGTAAAAAAAAAAAAAAAAAAAAAAAAAAAAAAAAAAAAAAAAAAAAAAAAAAAAAAAAAAAAAAAAAAAAAAAAAAAAAAAAAAAAAAAAAAAAAAAAAAAAAAAAAAAAAAAAAAAAAAAAAAAAAAAAAAAAAAAAAAAAAAAAAAAAAAAAAAAAAAAAAAAAAAAAAAAAAATCAACAAAAAAAGCCCCTGAGCAGACGGATTCACAGCTAAATTCTACCAAACCAACAAGGAACTGGTGCCTGTCCTACAGCAATTATTCCATAAAATTTGGAAGGAGAGAATCCTCTCTAACTCATTATATAAAGCCACTATCACCCTGATACCACAGCTAGGAAAGGATACAACAAAAAAAGAAAACTACAGACCAATATGCCTTATAAACATAGATGTAAAACTCCTCAACAATATACTAGTAAATTGATTTCAATCGCACAACAAAAAGAAAATTCACCAAGATCACCTAGGTTTCTTCCAAGGGATTTGAGGATGGTTTAATGTACACAAATCAGTAAAGGTGATTCACCACATACACAGAAATATAAATAAAGACCGCATGATCATCTCAATAGATGCAGGAAAAGCATTTGATAAAATCCAGCACTCTTCCACTATTAAAACCCTCAACAAACTAGGCATAAAAGGAACATACCTCAAAATTATAAAGGCCATATATGACAAACCCGTATATGACAAACCCACAAGCACCATCATACTGAATGGGGGAAAAGTTGAAAGCATTCCTCCTAAGAACTGGAACAAGACAAGGGTGCTCACTGTCACCACTTCTGTTCAACATGGTGCTGGAAGTTCTAGCCAGAGCAATCAGGCAAGAGAGAGAAATAAAAGGTATCCAAATTGTGAAAGAGGAGGTCAAATTATCCCTGTTAGTTGATGATATGATCTTATATCTAGAAAACCTTAAAGACTTCACCAAAAGACTCCTAGAATTGATAAATAAATTCAGCAAACTCTCAGGTTACAAAATAAATGTACACAAATCATTAGTATTTCTATATTCTAATAACAAGCTGAGAGTCAAACCAAGGACTTAATGCCATTTATAATAGCTACAAAGAAAATAAAGTATCTGGGAATATACTTAAACAAGGAGGTGAAAGATCTTTATAAAGAGAACTACAAAACACTGATGAAAGAAGTGTAACAACACAAACAAATAGAAAAACATTCCATGCTCAGGGACTGGGAGAGTCAACATTAATAAAGTGTCCATACTCATGATTTAAAGATTCAATGCAACGCCCATCCAAGTACCAACATTATATTTCACAGATCTAGAGTAAAAAAATCCTAAGCTTCATTTGGAACCAAAAAAAAAAAAAAGCCCCAAAAGTCAAAGGAAATCCTAAGTAAAAAGATCAAATCTGGAGGCATCACATTACCTGACTTCAAGTTATACTAAAAGGCAATGGTAGCCACAATAGCATGGTATTGTTATAAAAGTAGAAACATAGACCAATGAAACAAAATAGAGAAGCCAGAAATAAAACCATCTACCTACAAGCAATTAATCTTTGACAAAGCAGACAACAATATACACTGGGGAAAGAAAGCTCTACTCAATAAATGGTGCTGGGCAATTGGATTCCTACATGCAGAAGAATGAAACAAGACCTGTATCTCTCACCACTTACCAAAATTAATTCAAAATGGATAAAAGACTTCAATGTAAGACATGAAACCATAAAAATTCTAGAAGAAAACATGGGAATGTCTCTTCTAGACATTGGCCTGGGCAAAAAAATTATGAGTAAGACCCCAAAGGCAAATGCAACAACAACAAAAATAAATGGGATTTAATTAAATTAAAAAGCTTCTGCACAGCAAAGGAAATAATCAACAGAGTGAATAGACAACCCACAGAATGGGAGAAAATGTTTGCAAACTACATATCCAACAAATGTCTAACATCCAGAATCTACAAAGATATCAATCATTTCAGCAAAACAAAACCAAACCCCATTAAAAAGTAGGCAAACACATAAGCAGAAGTTTTTCAAAAGAAGGTAGACAAATGGACAGAAACATATGAAGAAATGTTCAACATCACTAATCACCAAGGAAATGCAAGTTAAAAATACAATGACATACCACCTTACCCTGATCAGAATTGCCATTGTCCCCATAAACAGAAAGATGCCTAACCTTTTAAGCACTTGGTGAAAGACAGTGATATAACCTCCAGCTTGTACAGTGTTGTGTGAGAACCTTCAGTAGACTGTAGTGTAGTAAGAAAGATATGTGCCCTTACCACTTTAGTCTGAAGTAGGGCTTCTTTAAGGCCATTGAGGTAATCGGGAATAAAAGTTCAGTTAGAAACACATTTTGGCTACAAAGTGATACATTATTGGATCCAAAATGGATAAAGATGTAAGAATTGTCTTGAACTCAGTTGATGTTGTTATTTTCCAGATGTCATTCCAGTGTGCAACCAGGATTAACAGTGGGTAAGATTTTTGTAGGGGGAAAGGTCAGAGGTGGAAAGGTGGGAATTCTCGGTTTTAAAAAGTAACATAAAATTACAGAGCGGATTTACAAGTATATAAGCTGAAAGTGGAATTAAGTAGGCTTTTGATTTTAGAAGACAGTGCATAACATCCTAATAAAATGTGAAGGCATCATGAAAGGAAACACCTAGAAGTTGATTCCTAGAAAAGACAGATGACCATATAGACAAATGCTCTCAAGTCAGTATTTGCCTTGATATATATATCTACCACTGTTCAAAGTAAGATTGTATCTTGCGTCACAGTCTTAGGATTCAGTTGCTGGTTCAAACTAACAAAAAGGATTGATTGATGAAACCAGAATTCCCAATAATGGTATAGAATGAGAAAAATCACAGGGATGTAATCGAATGATTCAAATTTAAGATGGCAACAAAATCTGATAACTTACCGCATCCATCTGATGGTTAATTATCCTGCCAGGAGTCTACCAGCTTCTCATTTCTGGGATGGGAATTGTCACTGTTTGTCTCTGTGCTCTCATTTTAATGAACTTCTAAGAGTGAACACCCATTGCCAGAGAGTCTTTTAATTCAGACAGTCTTTGGATGGGTTAATGCATCCCATCCTATGGCTTTAAGGAGGATTTGTAAATCTAATCTCTGTTACATAAGATAAGATTACTTTTCTTTTCTCAAAGGAAAAATTATTTTCATGTCTAAATTCCTAGCTGACAGGGATGACTAAGAAGAGGGACTCATTTCTCAATAATCCTCAAGGACTGCAATGCAGCTGAAGATATCTGGATTTTATTCAGTAAGATTAGAGACCTTTTGAAAGATTAATCTAGTATCTAGGATAATACATGGGCATAAAAATTGTATATCCTTCAATTTCAGGTTCCTCCCTTTTTCCTTACTGGTTTTAGACACCTCAAGAAAAGCTGCTGTGTCTAAGATTTTTAAAATTCGTTTTCAAATAAGAATGAGGTTTGAAACTTTACATGTCATGTGGATGACTTTGTGATGTTGTTTTTGCGCAGTTATTGTAGATACCCAGTTCACATGTGTAAATTCCTGGTTTCTTTAACAATGCCTGCCAGATACATTGGAGCAAAAGAGACCACTTCAATAGACAGCCTTGTCTCCTTAGGGAAAGGAAAAATGTAAATAAAAAGTATTCTGAGGACTCGGATGATTGAAAACATAACATAGGGCCTTGAGCCTCTCCATAAGAATTTCTTTGACCAATATTTATTGCCTGAACATTAAAGTTAGTGCCTGGAAAAAAAAAAAAAAGAACAGAAAATTACCCAAACTTCAAGATTGCACAAGGCAAAGTAAGAGCAAGTGCATAATTGCCTTCTTATTTTCTTTTTAAAGCACCAAACGCAGCAGAGATTCACATTCCTGTCTGTGGAACATGAAGCTGTTAATATACAATTTAAATGCAGTACTTCTCTCCGGTTGAAAAGTCACTTTGATTTTGTCCTCTCTTAATAGTTTTGATTTTTTAAAAATTATGATGGAAGACTGTAGGCAGTGCTGTGAATTTATTAGGTAGCATTAGTTAACGAGAGGATATTGTAAAGATGGGCATGGTACTACCTTGATATTGACCGAACATGTTGGGGAGAGAGAAAGATGGATCAACAGGCAGAGAGATGGGTGTGATGTTTATTTGTACCAGAACCTAAAGTTCACAAATTTCATTTCTATGCTTATCTCATTTAAGTTTTATAATACACTCATGAGGTAAGAAGTTTTATCCAGATTTTAGAGATGGTTAAGTGACACCATTGATAAAGACCCAGAGATAAAGCAGAGAAAGAAACATTTCCTCTTTTCTCTTTCTCTAATGTTCTTTCCATTTCACTGGAAAGGAGGTTTTTGTTAATAGGGTAATGATGCTTCATTTAGGATTTTCAAATTTTTTCAGCTTTCTGTGAATTCCTCTTGTAGTCAGATCTAACCAAGTTAGCAAAAAAAATGATTTTGCATTCTGAGATTATTTTACAAAATTTCATAGATCTTTTACATATGTCTTTTAAAGCACCAATCATCTTGAATTTATAGTTTTCTCTCTACAGTGGGTCGACTACACAAACCCATTGCTTGCTTTCTTCTTTGATAATACTTGTCCAAGAATCAGGTAGCATGTTCTTCGATTGCTGTTGGGTCCCTCCTCAACACCATGGGGTGAATTTTGACAGTTGAAAAATCAGTCACTATTTGCATAGCCCTTGTTTTGTTTTGTTTTGTTTTGTTTTGTTTTGTTTTTTGAGTTAGGGTCTTATTCTGTTACCAAGGCTAGAATGCAATGGCCCCATCATAGCTCACTGCAGCCTCCAACTCCTGGGCTCAAGTGATCTTCCTGCCTCAGTCTCCCAAGTAGCGAGGAATACAGTAATGCAACATCATGCCCAGCTAATTTTTCTATTTTTTTGTAGAGATAGGATCTCACTTGATCAGGCTGGTTTTGAACTTCTGGCCTCAAGCTATCCTCCTGCCTCAGCCTCCCAAAGTGCTAAGGATTACAGTATGAGCCACCGTACCCAGCCTGCCCTTGTTAATAATTGGTTTAGAAATGGTCATGGGACACAATTCTGATCAACAAAAAATGAGCAATGTCCATTGGAAAATGTCTGGGCAATTTTTATTTTTTAACTTTAAAAAAATAAAATAAAAAACTTGAGAAAACAATGACTCTCCCTCTCTCTTCTGTCTTTTGAAGGCTGTTGTGTGAGGATGTTATGCTTGGAACTGCTGCAGCCATCTTGATGCTGTGGAATGCACAAGCCTATGAAAAAAAGACAACACATTAAGAATGGCACAAAGAAAAGATGGAAAACAATCTGAAGCACTGCTCTCGCTTTTGATCTGCTGCATTTTCAAACTTTTACTATCCATGAAGTAGAATCAAATTTTGTTTCTTGTAGCCAAAAGCATAGTACTGGACACATCATGTACATTTCTTCATAACAAATTAAACGTTGAGTAACTTGATGACATAGACTCCACTCTACTAATCTTTGTAACTACAATGTGTAATACAATGCTAGACATAGAGAGGGTTCTAAAATATTGCTCATAGAATGAATGACTTTCAAAACAGTGGAAGAAAGAATAAACAATTATGCAAATACTATCACTCTTTAACCAGTATTAGGCAAATAGTGAACAATCAGAATTTTCATTGTGGAAGACGTTCAAGAGGCAGACATTCTAAGAACATTTGTTCCATAGGTTTATCAATAACCTTTTTCAAGTGCAGAGTAATTGAGGTATATTGAATTCATCTAGAAGTCATTGAAAGCCTTTGTCTTTAAGACAGGATACCATTCATTTAAGCAGCAATTTCAGTTGTGCTATCCTTTTCAAATGCCTGTTAATATGGGTCATCTGGTAGAAAAAGGGCATCACTTTGTTCTCCAGACTTTCACTTCTAGGGGGGAGCTCCTGAAATGAGAATGACGTCTAGAGCAGACACTAAGATAAAATAAGTGAGTACACAGATGGCTCTTTTTTAAAAGCTCACAAATGATTGATAAGTAAATGGAATTATTTGGAAGTTTCATCCTTAAGTTGAAAAGAGAATTTAAAACAAAAGCGGATTGAATTTTCCACATGGTCAGGGGGCACTGTCTGAGCTTGCAGTGACCACCCCCCCACAGATCCTTCTTTCTTCCTGTGCCACAGAGCACCGTAATGGGACTGACTTTTTCCCTTTAAACTTTGATTCCTTAGAGCTGTGAAAGCAATTTTGTCAATATTCTTGAATAGACCGTCTATTATAATTCATTTAAAATATGTATAAAAATAAAATGTGTCTACTTGCCAGAACAGTTTAAATTTAGTTTGTTACAGTTTTTTTAATGAAAGAAAATTGTCTCCCACAGAAGGTATATGTTGCATGCATTTGATCCCTCATGTTGTGCTAATTTCTAACCCGTCATTTATATTTTTCATCCAAGTTTATCTTCTTTGGTTATTTTAAGCTGTGTTGTTCATAAAACTGTACATGCAATTCCTTGCATTTACTCATTCACAGATTTGATCCTACAGTGATTTTAAAGTGCATATTACTATCAGCATCAGAAACTAACATTGGCCATCTTAAACCTAGAAATATAGTTAGGTAGGTAGATAGGTAGGTAGGTAGATAGATAAATGTTAGATACAATAGATAAATAGGTAAAAGAATTTATTGGGAGAATATGAGTACCTAGAAAAACCTGAATAGTCTGTCTCAGAAAGGACAAGAAGCAAGGCAACTCCAGTATCTAGATAAGCAGAATTAACGGTCAGTGATTTCAGGACATAATCCAAGGAATAAATTAATTCCAGATATGTTTGTGGTCGAGTCATTTCATTCAGAATCAAAAATCCAAGAGAGACAATTTGGCCTTTGACTAGGAAGAACCTAGTCTTTTTTAATCTATTCCCTTCAAAGGCAGCCTGAAATATAGAAGGGGTAGTTTCCCAGAGAAAAACCTGTGGAGCTACTACTAAAAAAAAAAAAAAAAAAACATATAAAAGGAAGAGAGGTGGTTGACCAGGCCCAATGATAGTGGGCTTTTCGATCTCCTCACCGGACCTCCTAGATTTGAACATCATAGCCCTGTTCATAACCTCATCTTGCCTTCATTCATGGATACTGACTTACTACTTACTGACTTCTGAGTTTTGCTTCCTTTAGGATTATGCTCACACTCTCTCTAACGTTTTATATTCACTACTTGGGGTGACTATTTTGCCAGATTTGGCCCAACAGGACCAAGAATAGGAGTCCTCTATTCTGGTAGAGTAGCTCAGTTCTAAAAAGCCCATGGAAAAGGCGATTTATATACTCAATCCTTTCATCAAATGTGATAGGTGCTTGGTTAGGTGTGTTGGTAGGCAGAGAGGGGACCCAAAGGTGAGCCAAGCCAGAGAGACAACATTTCAGCCTTCACGGAAATCACACTTGAGAGGTGGAGACAGACATTCAACAATGACTCATGCAGGTGAATGAAAATTACAACTGTGAGTAGTGGCACAAGGTAGAGGTCTACAGAACTGCGAGAGGGAGGGTTTGACCACATCTGCAAGGCCAGGGAAGACTCCCTTGAAGAAAGGGCAATTTCACTGGAATCCACCCCCCACCCCCTCAAAAAAAATAGAAATTAAACAGGTAAAGGCCAGGGAAGAGGCAGCAAAGGAGAACGTGACAGGAAGAGAAGCAGGTTTGCTAAAGTCCTGAGTTGCAATGGGGACACCTGCTCAAGGAAAAGCAGAAAGCCAGGGAGGTTTGTAGGGTACTGACCACTGAGAGGGGTTAGCCTGGGAATTTTAGATTTGTTTTGGATTAACATGAAGTAATATTGGAAAATTAGACAGATGCCAAATAATTCAGGGTTTTATAAGCCATGTTAAGGATTTGATCTTTATCCAAAGCATAATGAAAAGCCAATGGAGTGTTTTAAACATGATCAAATTTGCATTAAAAAAATCCTGCATCCACACAGTGGAAAATCTGTTGGAGAAAGGCCAGAATGGGTGCGGGTGTTCAAAATAGGAAGCTGTGGCAAGAGTAGAGGGAGTGATAATGATTGGGTGAGCGATGTGGAAAGAGTATAGACTTGAAAAAAATTACTAGTTAAAATTGTAAAGATTTTTGTGATATGTTGCGTATGACAAGGGGAGAGGAAAGTAAGGGAGAGGGTGGTGTTAACATTTTTATCCTTGTTTATGAAGTTTATAGGAGAGTAAATGGTGGCGCTATTCACTGAGAGAGGAAGCACGCGCGCTGGGATTCGATGTCTTTAAGACATGTTAATTTCGAGATGCCTTTGAGCATGCAAGTGAAGATATCACATAGGCAATTGGGTATCTGGTTCTGTAGCTCAGAAGGGAGATTTGAAGAGGAGATATAAATGTGTGAGTTGTCTGAAGACTGAGATGCAAATTTGACTTATTCCAACCAATTTCCACACTCCAATCCCATTTGAAGAGGCCTAAAATTCAAAAAAGTCTTCTGATAATGACACGTATAAAAGAGGCAATGTAGTGTCATGAAAAGATGGCTGCATTTTGTGTTAGAAGACCTGGGTTCAAGTCTCAATAATGTCTCTTAAATAATTTTGTAATTTTCAACAAATTACTTTCTCACTCAGAAATTTTATTTTATTCTCTGTAATACAGCAATAATGATGTCTCCTTCTGATTGCTGTTGTAAGAAATTGTGTGCTGAGAGTATATGAAAGTGCTTTGTGAACTGCTACAAACACCTGTGTTATTTTATTCCAAAACTCCTACAACTGTGCCAGTATGTGCAGTCTACTCAATGCTTAACAAATACCATCAAGCAAGCACTGGCTTTTGAGAAAGCTCAGACCAAGGAGACATGTTAGACTATTCTTGGTTCGATGGTCATTTGAGAGCTATGAAAACATTTAAAAAGAGAGAGAGAGAGAGAGAGAGAGAGAGAGAGAGAGAGAGAGAGAGAGAGAGAAATACAACCTCGGTTCCCTTTTATCAGCTGGACTTCTATGTCATAATTCCATTCTTTCTAACTAATTATTATGAAAAATACAGAAAACACTGACAGCATGAGAATTCAGTGGTTATAACATAAGGTTTTCCATTTAGTTTCTTATTTTGTCTTAAAAGGCCAAGCATTAAAATGGGAGTATACATGCTTTTTTTTTTTAAGACAAACTTCTGTGTTATTGTTTTTCTCTAGATATAATAGATACCATCTCTCCAACTGCAAGAAGAGACATACTCTCCCTGGAGGAACTGGACCTAGCCCTAACGAGTCTATGAAGCAGTTATAAATTAAAACCACAGTGAACGCTTTCAGAGGGTACTCTGTCTATGTCCTAGAAAAATTTCTGAGAGTCTCCTTTATGATTTTGGGGGAAAATGTCACTTAACCTTGACAGATTAGTTATAATACATCTAAGAAATTACTTGCCATAAGTCACATTTCAGCAGTGAAATGGATATCTTAGTTCAGAAACCATCTTAATAAGCAGTAATAAAGAATATTTCTGCACAAATATCCCTCATATATTACAGTATTCTTTTCCCGTACTCAGCCCTACAAATTAAATTTGGATTTCTCCATAATGTAGTTAACATTATTTTCCCTTTCCCCATGAACAATAACAACAAAAACATCGAAATATGAGAAGAATTAATAGAGAATTAATATTTTCATTTTATGGTATTATTAATTTTAATAAGTATCAAAATATATATGATGTTTTCTTAAAATTCATAATCTAATGAGGATTAATGAGTATACTCTACAATAGACTCAATTTAAGGTAACATCTAATTAGGAGACATATGTATTGCTGAAATTTATTTTAGAAGAAGAGTGAAATATTGATAATTTTTATTGATCTTGGCTGGTTAAAAATATAGCTTACCTTGACAAAGTGCTTACTGTTAAAATGACCAGTAATGAGTCACGTCAACCTCGTGTACCTTCTAATACGATGTACCAGAAAAAACACACTTTCACTTCTGTGCTATTCTGCCCAGTAATACCTCAACCAAATCAAAACAATCCTCGGACAAGGCCAAACAGAGGATAATTCTGCAAAATAACTGGCCAATACTCTTAAAAGACAGAGTAATGCAAAGACAGGTTGAGAAACTCTTCCTTATTGGAGATAACTAAGGAGATACAAAACCTACAGCATTAATAGCAATATACGATCCTTTATTGGATACTAAACCAGAAAGAACATATTAGTGGGACAATTGGAGAAATTTGAATAAGATGTAAATATTAGTCAATATTATTGGCTCAATATTAATTTGTTGATTTTGATTAATTGTACCATGTTTATGCACACACACACACACATATTTTTTTGTACCATGTCTAAATGAGACAAGATTTGGGAAAGCTGAGTGAAGTATATATAGGAAATCTATGTATTATATTTGCAACTTCTTTGTTTACATTTTGCAAATCTAAACTTATTTCAAATTTAAATTTTTTTTAAAAAAATCAAGCTTTTTGTAAAAAGTACAGCTTAGATTTTATATACCTATGGTATAGTTTATCAAAGGATATTAACTATTTTAGAAGTTGCTTTGCTTCATTCGATCACATCAGTAATTTATTGCCTGGCATAATATTACACGCTTTATATACTGTAGAATGCTATTTTTATTAATAATTAATTTTTCTAATAGATTTTTATATTTTCACATAAAAATTCCTAACAAATGTCGAAAGATGGCATTGTTCTTTATAGTAGTCATTCCCATATAATAATACTGCAGATCGAATAATAAAGTTCTTTTTTCTTAATAATAGCAATAGCTTTATTTTTATTAAAGAGCAGATGTTTTAAAACAATCACAAAATACTCATGATCCATGCATTCTGAGAAATATAGTTATTGTGAAAGAGCACAAGAATTAGGTGACTTGCCCTGTATCATCAAGTTGGTAAAAAAATAGCAGAGCTTCGAGTCAAATTCGTGACTACAAAATACAAATTTATCACGCTTTCTAACATGCCACTGATGCTACTTTAAAATACTTTAACAAAGACTTCCCTCTTGACCTTGAGAAACCTGGCGAAGCTCAATCCTAGGGCTTAATTAATCCCACTCTAGCACCAATTCACATTCAGTCTTGTTGGAGATCTACACGTACTCCGCTGACTCCAATTAGAGCGGATTGTCACCTTCAAAGATTGGGATCCCACAGATCTTTCTTCATAACTCTGTAATGAAGTGAAGCGTTAGGCTGAAAAGAAAGCAGTTTTTAAAAAAATCATATGAGATGTACGGGGGCTCAGAAACCAACACCCCAAAATATAGCACTTTCTCACGCTGAACTGAAGAACACGGCTCAAAGTTTCTCCGACCTTCCCGGCTCTCCTGTCTCTCAATCCTCTGTCTCTCCCAAAGCACAGGATGAAGTTGTGTCCTGAAGTTCCCTTATCTGCCTGAAGTCTGGACCTGCCAGAGAGGAAATCAACTACCTCTGGTCCCTTCCCTGAGTTTTCATTAACTGAACTCATATCGTGGGAAGAAAGACTGAAGTCTGCCAACACAGCTGGACAGACTTTTGTCACAAACCACTGTCTGCTCTCCAGGCCCAACAGACTTTGTCCCAGGCCACTGTATGTTTCTCAAGCCTGTAGAATTCTCCTAAAAATCATCTTGCCTAAAATCACCCAAACCTCTCCATCTGACTTTTCCCTAGTAATAAGGGTATTTAGGTATCCGTACCCCATCACGTGATGGGTTAATCCCTCTGTGATTTTTTCTCCCCTGTGCACACTAATAAATTTGTATGCCTCTCCTCTTAATCTGCCTTTCGTCAGTTCATTGTTTCGGCAAGACTTCAGAGAGCAAAGGGGAAATTTTGCCTTGGCCTCTACAGATGGAAGCAAAAAAAGAGGAAATAGTGGCAGATGCCACCTCCACCCAGGGCCAGCACAGTGACCCCTGGAAATTGTGCCACATGCTGGTGGCCTCTCTGTTTACTTATCCTTTTTTCCTTCCTTCCTTTTCCCCCTAAACCCAGTGGCCACAACAAACCTCTAGCCGTGCATCTCCAAGAGTTCTCATTTCAAAAGTGTTGCTTTCTGAATAGTGTCTTATTTAATACAGCAATGGAATCCTGATGATCCCAATGTGTAACATGGAATCAAGGTAACTTTGGCATTACCAGACATTCTCAGGCTGCCTGATTTTTCCATGAGGCCAATTTCAAGATATTTTAATACCAAACAACAGTAACATTAAATAAACAAAAAGTTACCAGCATATACCCTCCACTGAAAGCATTGAAGTATAATGTGGATTTTATTAAAGGCAGTATTAGAAGACAGGGGGGAAGCCTCAACCTGTAATAGCAAAATCCCTTATCCTTCTCAATCAACTTGTCCCCCAGCCCAATCATCCTTATTTAACCACATTTCCATTTCCTCTCTGTTCCTCACAATTACTCCTTGTCCTGTCTCTCTGCACAGTTCCCACCACCAAAGTCCCTTCGCGCAATTCAATCAGCCACCCAAACAGCCCAAATCCAAAGCATTTTATTATTCCTCAATGATTCTTCCCTCCGAGGCCTTCATTCATCTCAACATACAATTTTAATCATTAGATCCAAGATCATAATTCACTTTAAAATAGCAAGAGGGAGATTCATTCTTTTAAGACTGTTTCTGATTTATGATGTGAATGTCGGCCAATCAGTTAAATATTGTTTTCTGCATCTGTAAAACAAAAATGTAAATTCCAGCATTTTCCAGTTGGATCAACAGGCATCAACATCTCATGATTTTTTGTTTCCAAGACCGAAGTTGCCCCTTGAGGTAAGGAGGGTATGCAAAGGGCCATCTGGTGATCCTGATTAAAACTGCAGATGATTTTAACCCTTCACGGTGTGTTCTTTAAAAATTAAATTACTTCGGTCTCCTAGATTTATATGCAGACAGATTCTATCTCAACATTTGGAATTCTAGCTTCTCTTTTAAAGAAATAATCAGGAAAAGTTTGGATACAAATTGCACACATCGATAGTCACGGGGGGCTTGAGAAGGAGCTGCCACCTTTCTCCTGAGCATCTGATTTCCAGATCCCATTCCTCCTTCTGATCTTTTGCCTGGGCCGTTTCACTGATTTTCATTACCTCCTATAGCTATTTAATTTTGTGACCCTTGCTTAGAAATGTGAATTAATATCTGCTTATCAAGAACATTAAAAAGTCATTTAACATTAATTGATGAAGACTCTAGGAGCAGTTTTTGTGAGAGAAAACTACACATTAGCAGAGAAATAGAGACATATGCACATGCAAATTTAAGCCGAATAATATGTGATATAAAAATAAAATATGTTAATATATTCTGGAGCAATGGTACATTTGCCACCTTAAGTTGAATGTTATTTTCATGTTAAATAAATGCATTATGTAGAATAAAAGACTCATATATTTAAAATTTGTTTGGGTGGAACATTAATGAACTCCACAAAATGTAAAATAATACAAAAGACTCTAAATATTTTAGGAGATTTTTTTTCACAGAAAATATATTTATTTTTCCCCAAGTTTGAAACAAGTCTACTAATTAACATTTTCCTAAAAAACCTGAAAGGATTATTTAGACAGTTGCAATAAATAAATGATAAAAATTATTAGGCTCACAGATCTCTGTTATTGCATTCTGTGGATGTTCTCATAATAAAATAGGTTAAAAACCAGATTAATTGTATACTTCCCCTTCAAGAGAAATAGACTTGTGCATGTTACTATAGCAACTACATACAATTCCAACTATTAACTTTCTTATTACAGAAAAAAAGCAATAATGACATAGATTACTTAAGATAACATATAGCTTTGGAAGATACCTATTTATTTACCCCATATTATCACAAAAACTGCTTTACTATGAAAAATCAAAGGCAAATACTTTTTTTAAATGAGTATGCCAGACGTGAAGAAAGTGCTAGCAAAACCAGCCATACTGCCCTCTTCTTAGTGGCAACAACACGTCTAGACTAATTATGTGTAAAATATAATGCACTCTAGCCAGTCATGCCTGCTGTAATTGTGCATGTTATGCCCATACAAACATACCACTAACCTTTGCAATTTTCTTTAAAATTAAAACGGCAGTTTAACTTTCCTTCAGTTCAACTAAATGCTCATGGCCTGGATTTTCCAGAACTGGGTTAGCATACTATAACATAAATCAACAAGGTCTTTTTCCTAGAAAAGCTGTCAAATTAAATACTATGTATCTTTTGGGATTTATCCAAACAATTGTGTGATCCACATTATACCCAGTAACAGGTTTGACTCTTGTGGCTTTTGGTTTTGTCTCTTTAATTTTTGTCTCACAGACTCAAATGCTTTGTTTTACAATCCCGCAAATAGAGTTTTAGTATAGGAGGAGAAGAAGAAAAGACAGTTTTAGGGAATAAGAACCAAATTAATTTTTGTCTATTCAGTTGTTACGGCCTCTGATCACACTGGCTAAGACCTCAGTGTCCCACGTAGGGTTGTCTTTGTTTTGAAAGAAAATTGTATGATTAAAAAATGCTTCCTACTTTTTATTCTAATCTTAATCACTTTATTAACCAGAGAAATGTTGGGATATTTTTTGTACGGGCAGAAAAAAAAACAAAAACCAAAAAACTGTAGTCCAAACACTGACTAATATCCTTATTCCTTCTTCCCCCAAAGCAGAAAATCAAAAAGGAAATACAATTATATTTTGGGTTTTTTTTCTTCTCTTTCTCTCTCACTCTCTCTTTTTCTCTTATAGCCAAAGGACTGAAATAAAAATGAAACTGCATGATATCTAGGAGCCAGAAGGGTTCCTGGTTTTATCCTTCATATTGAAAATGGGTCTTATGCCTTAGATGTAAAAAGAATGTGTTATACTTTTATCTGTCTTCTTGTCCCACTCTTTAAACAATAACATCAGAAATTTGGTTCAAGGTGTCCATTACTCTTATTGCAGCTTAAAACAAGTAAGTGCAAGATGTAAAAGAAAAGCAGCAACATGTTTTATAATTCTCTGAATACTCAGATCTGGAAGAGCCACGGCTATTTGTGTTATTTTTTCATATAGATGATGGCAAGGTACACAAATAGTTCCTACTTAGGTCCCATTTTAACCAATTTGTTGGATAATCACATGCATTCAGATGTATCTGGTTTCTCTTCAAACAAAGACACTGCTAGCGTGAGCTTTTATAGACTAAAGAAACTAACCTATGATGAAGCCCTGTTCAAAGTATATCCCAGTTTTTCCATCTATCTCCATTGACTTCAGAATCACCTTAGTTTCTACCTTGCCCTTATAATCCCCCAGTCTCTTCATTATTCATCGTCTTTTGTCTTACTGCGTGTTCGAAGGAAAAAAATCAGAATAATTCTTAGCAACCAATCTGGACACATTTCAACAATGCCTTCTGCTGCATTAAATATAGTTCCACAAACGAGTAAGTCGGCAATAACTATATCTAACTTAGAGACTGAATTCCGAGTGGGCACACACTTGTTTTCACATCTTCATATTGAACTTTCACTTTACTGAATTTGTCATCACTAAATCGAGTCTAACGTGTCCAGCTGGGCCTTTGCCTCACCATGCTGTCCTGATCCACCAAGGGCAGCTTCTCGCGGACAACAGTAATCAAAACAATAGCAGTACTTTGCAATTATACCCTTTTCCACAATATTCAAGCCGTTTGTTTACATAGAGCCAGTGTCTGTGCATGCCCCAATAGATGTTGAATGCCTACCAGTGTACAGTGACTCTTGTGGGCAGCAAGGCACTATTTAGCGCATACCACACTGCATGTTTTACCACATCGAGGAGAAGAGAATCTGATTATGCTTGCTCAACAAGGTAACCTTATGTTAAATTTTAGTTAGCATCGTTTTCCAGATGGGAATACTCTTTCTCTGAATGGTTGGCTGATTTGCCTCAGGTAACATAGCTATTTCAAGACAAAGCTCACTCTTAATCGAAGTATTCTAACTGATCTTCCCTTTAGGATGCTAGAATTCACATTACTTATTTGAAGAGTGTTTTTTTCAAATGGGGCAAATATTTCCATTTGTTTTGATCAGTCTATTCTAGATAGATAAATCCATGCGAATTCCCAAAGTAGCCTTCAAGAGATAATTAACCGTTTTAATTGACGGTCAAAGCTATAAACTGGCCTCTTCTAGTGACACTAAATATACAATTCATTTTTGTTGGGACTGGCTTTTTAATTGTCATTCTGTGCTCCAAAAAGTAATCCAAATCTTTTGATTTGTTCAATTCATGAGCAGAACATCTCCAAGTTAGATATATAATCATTACCAAAGCAAATAACTTGTATTACAGTTTATCTAAAACGTAACTATGACCATCATCTTCCTAGTTTGGGGTGGACTTGTAGAAAAGCCTGCCCAGTATAGCTTGGGGCACTTATTTATTCCACCTATTTAAGATAAAACAGAACGAAAAATGAAATGTCATGCCCAAATCGGAATATTTAGAGATTTTTTCTCTGAAAATTCTACTTTTTTATTCCCTTCTAGATTAAAGTATCAGAATTTTTTTGATATTAAACATTTTCATTTTAATAAATAAAATAAATCACAACAAAATGTGGTTATGGAATAGCTATTTGCCTAATTTACATAAAGTATTTACCTTTTCAAATCTCTTCAATTAGTAAATGAGGGCTTTATTTAATGTTATTTAATAGCACCTGGATAATATTGGATACAGAATCACTTCATTATAGTTTAAATATAAAAAACCAAAAAATAAAATCTTCCATAGATTAAAATTAATATTTTAAATGAATTTATAGAAATACATGCCCTTAAAACCGATTGTCTAATTAGATACCCCAAATCACCTGTCTCATCCATCATCTCTCTCCTCCCCCTCTGTCTCAGTCTTCTTACTCTCTCTTTGTCTCTTACACACATATACATGCACATTACTTCCCTGTGTACTTTCTAGAAAAATTATATTCCACATGGAAGCAAAAATAATCTGTGGTTTTAGAAGTCGTGATTGTCTTGTGACTAGATTTTTATAAAGAAGAAGTTGGCCAAATCAATGACTGTGACATAAAATGACCATGTACTTCACTGTGCAACCCAATGTTAATAAGGAGTTTCCTGTGTAAAATAATTGCAAATGGAAATCACCTGTAGCTAATTATTTACCAGTTGTATTTTAGGCTTTGCCATGTAAAGGGGGAAATATAAACTGAATTTCAAGCCTTCAATTACTGATGTCAGATTTCTGAATGGGATTAAAAAGCAGTCAAACCTAAAGTCGTCTTGATTACTAAAACACTGATAAAACTTAAACTTTTGAAAATAATACACTATCAAGTTCAAAAATGAGATGACCCACTTATATTTCAATTTTTGTGAGAAATTACTATTGTAGAGAACATATTTGAATTGAATTCCTTCTATTATTCTTCTTACAGTTTCTCTCCTTTTCAAATAAGTGACCCTCAAGCTAGTTTGCTGATCTCAAATATTTGTATTTTAAAAAGAAACACTTCATGCTATGCTTTGATTCTTTTTTATTCACTTATATTTTATTATACCCTTATCAAGGTTGATTTTCTTGCATCAATTGATTTGAACATTTTCGTTAGCATTCAACATTTCAAAAGATTACACAGAAAAATGCCCTTTGTTAAGTATGCAGAAATATCTTCGAATCATGCAACATGAACAGATGAGAAAACCTAAAAGCAGTTATCCAAATATAACAATTTCTAGCTGTGCAATGGTAATTCAATCTTCTGCCAAAAATTAATTTGGTATTTCTATAGAAAATGCCTGGTTCTCACCTTCCTCTTTTGTGGGATCTGTGTGATGTACATGTACAGTTACATTATACATTGACCTTAATCACTCTTCAACACACGTAACAAGCCCCTGATTACTTTCCTTGTGGGGGTGGGGGCGGATAGGAAATGAAAGAAAGACAGTAAAGGCAAGACTTCCAAAAATAACAACACATTAACTGATTTTTTTTTCTTCATATTTTATCTACTGAAAACTGAACATTTACTTTTAGAAAGGTCATTTTTTAAGGAGTTCGAAGGTCATATGGAAGTAAATTTAGGAATATTCCAACTCACAGCATAAGTAAAATATCATGCCATGACATTTTAAATGGTCACAATTTCAGAATCTTAGTCTCTGAACCAGAATCTCAAGCTTCTAATTCCAGAGAGCACACTTGCAAACTTCTGGGAATGTAACTCCCTTGGATTTTTTAGGATAGACCTTGGTTTCTAAGCCTTAGTATTAATGACATTTGGGACCAGATAAGTCTTGGTTGGAGGGGCTGTCCTGTGCTTTGCAGGATGTTTAACAGCATCCTGGGCTCTAGCCACTAGATCCAGTAGCACCTCCCTCTCATACTTGTGACAACCAGCCATGCCTCCAGACTGCCAATGTCCCAGGGCAAAAGGGGCAAATTTTCTCCTGGCAAAGACCCTCTCAGCTCAAGGGTTTAAAAATTAACAGTTCTTTAAAAAAATAAAAATTAAACTTAGAAATTATAGCTATAATATATGGCTAAATTTGGGTTTTCTAAGCAGCTGACCGTGAGGTAAGGATTTGAGTGCAGGTACTTCATTTTGGAGGTGGTCCCAGGAAGCACCAGAAGTGAAGGGGTGAAATGAGACAAAGAAGAGAAGCATCCAGAAAAGGTTAGTTAATGAGCAGATTATTGCTGGATGCCCCTGGCTTAATCCTGCCAGGAACCTTGAGAGATAGGGAAGAATGTTCTTCACTTTTGTCTCACCTGAGAGGCGAGAAACGTGAAATGTTCATTTACCAACACCCATCCCTCACTGCTAGCAAGTATCCCAGATGTCATTTACTCACTGGCAATTTGTGCCTGCCTCATGGGGTGGGGGGGGTGGAGCGGTGCTATTCATACCCTGTAGCCAGAAAAAAAAAAAAAAACCCTCAGGGAGAGTGACAGACGTTTGCAACAGGAAGCTTTTGGCCTGCAGCAGTGGTTCTCAAAGTGTGCTCCCAGACCAGCAGCACCAGCAACACCTGAGAATTTACTAGGATTGCAAATGTTCGAGCAGCACCTAAGACTTATAACAGGAGCTTCAGTGCTGAGGCCCAGCAATCTGTATATTAACAAGTCTTCCGGGTGATTCTGATACACGCTCCTGTGTGAATCATCAGTATAGGGCACTGTTCTTCGTCGGGGACATTTTGCTCTCAGGGAACATTTGGCAATGTCTGGAGACCTTGCTGGTTGTCCTAGTGGAGAGTGGGGAGGTGGGGGAGTTGGGAGCTACTGGCATGTAGTGGTTGGAGACCAGCGATGATGCTAAACATCCTGCAATAAACAGGACAGTCCCCCACAACAAAGATTTACCCTGCCCCAAAATGTTAATTGACAGTGCCAAGGTTGAGAAACCCAGGTCTAGGGATACGGGCAGGGCATCAATCGCATCTCTTATATCATGATTTTTCTTCTTCATATATTTGTTTAATTTTCTTCCAAGAACTATTGTGTCTTCAATATTACAGGCATTACTAAACACCCAATTCATTGATCTAGATGCCACGTATACACTACGCTTAGCCTTGCTTCTTTTCACCCTGGATAAAGCCTCCATTTTCCACCTCTTAGATGAGTCTCCTTGGAATGTCCTTTTCTCTTCAGTGAGACAACCATGCTCTTCCAGAAATCCCCTGTCTTTCTCTGTTGTATACAGCTAAAATTGCTGTCACTGATGTTGCCAGTGTCTCCCGTCACATTTATTCATTCATGTCTAACCCAGTGCTGCCTTCAGAAACGCAGGTTCCCTTAACTGTGAACAGGAAGCTGTCTAATCGTCAATCTGCTCAGATCCAGCTCCTGTAAACCTAAGAAAAGGTGTAAGGATTAACAGCTCTTCTCTGATTTTAGTCCCTCAGTTAAAAGTGAATAATGTTCTCACTGAAATAGCCTAATATCATGGAACTTCGTAACATGGCATCTCAGACACACTCAGAGAAATATGCCTTGGAATTTCCTTTAAGGTAGCACATCCATTTAGAATGCATAGACCCACACATCCTGGCGGTGTTGTCCTCCTTATTGCTGTGAATGATTAATATTCAACATTCAGTCTGCTGGCAGCAATGTTTGCTAAGTAGTTTATAAACTGTGGAAGGAAGAATTTTGGCCCCATGACCTTTGCCCCCTGGTGTTACCTCCGTGTACTTGGTAGATGTAATGAAGATTACTAATCAGTCAACTTCAAAATACTGATAATAGTTTGGGTGATCCAAGTGATATAATCACATGCGCCCTAACAAGCAGAAATAAAAGAGGGCATCCTGGAGGCTCTTCTAAGGGGAAATCAGAGAAGTTCTAAGAGCAAGAAGGATGCAACATACCATTACTGGCTTCGAAAATGAACTGGGCCACAAGCCAGGCAATGAAGGTGGCCTTTAGGAGCTGAGGATGTCTCCTGGCTGACACTTGGCAAGGAAACTAGGACATCAGTCCAAAAAATCACAGGGAACCCAAGTCTGAGGACAACCTGAATGAAGCTGCAAACAGATCCTTCAGTGCAAGTAGTTCAGCACTAGGCCCCCTTCAGGTAAGAGTCCAGGCAAGCCCACACCTGACACCTTCCATTTCAGCCTCATAAAACCCTACAAAAAGTACCCAGTTGAGCCCATCTGAATTTGTGACCTACAGAAATGTGGAATAATAAGATAGGTGTTGGGTTAAGACACTAATTTTGTGGTAATTTCTTATGCAGCAATTGAAAGTTAATGAACAAACAGTATTTCCCTTTAGGCTCATGGCAATACTACAGGGTAAGGCTTTCTACTTCTGTAATTAAGAAAACAGAGGCTTGGAAATATTGACTATCTCGATCAAAGTTTCAAAGTTAAAAAGTCAGAGAGTTGGGGTCAGAATTTAGAACTGTTTGTCAACAAAGACCATAGCCTTACCACTATTCAATTCTGCCTTCAAAGCCAAGTGATCAAAAGTCAAGAACAGATTGTTCTTATTTATGAGTTTATTTGGTGGTCTTTCCTAATAGATTTGAAGAATCAAGTCATTTGCACTGAGATTAGATAAATTTAGTCAGGAAAAAAATAGTCTGAAAATCATATGGACATGTAATAAATTACTTCTGTGAGGGTTTTTTTGGTACTGACTTCTACCTAAAACTGATCTGGCTAATATAATTATAAGATAAAGTTCATCACACAGTTGAAATGAGTATAAACAGAACATTATAGTTCAATTTTTAAAAAAATAATCCATTTCACTTAGGACAAGATAAGAAGGGCATTGATGCTGTAGCATACTTTATGGGGAGGGGCTCTTCCTTCCATTCTTCTCCAACCCCTTTCAAATCTAATACTGGATTAATTCTTTTGAAAGCAACATACCCTTGCAATACAAAACATTAAAGACTCCCCCACAAAGAGACTTTAAAAAGAGGAGCACTTGCCCTAACATTAGGTAATGTTGGAAGATCTTTGCTTCATTTTTCGGGTTCTTATTTAAATCAGCAATGATGCATAGCAGGTTGCGTGAGGCCTTTTGTATAAATACAATTGTACTTAATTCAGTGAAAGAAGCTGGGAAGTGAACAGATCAAGCAGCACACATTTTTATTTCACGTATAAAGCCTTGGGAAAAGGAAAGGCTACCCAAAGAGGTTAAAAAAATGAAGATGAATAAATAAAATATGTTCACGACAGGATGACAATCTGGGACCAGCTGCTGCTGAACAAACATTTATTATTACCATCCATCTGAGATTTAGTAGAAAATAGAATTTCCAGAAAGACACCGAACAGGAAATGCATATCTGATCATCAAATATGCAAAGCTCCCGACTCCTAAGGATAATTGTTTTCCAGAGAAAGGATCGAGCTTGTTTAAGTGACATATAAATAACTCAAAGCTTGTGTTGGGATAAAAGGAACAGAGCTCAAATCTGCACATACTCAGACCAAGAAATAAATTCTATATCATTTTGGCAGAGAAACGTGCTAGTAACTTGAGGTCTCCCCAGTCTGTCATAAGCTTGAAGGCTGAAAGTATTTTCCTGGTGAGTTGCTTGGTTAGGAGATCTGACCCTTTCTCAGTATCAATACTACCGCCCCCTTGATCTGGGTCATCTTCATCTCCCACCTGGATTTCTGCAGCAGCCTACAAACTGCTTTCCTGCTTCCACACTTGCCTTTCTGTGATCAGCTGCAATGTACTAGCCAGGACAATCTATCTCAAATCTAAGTCAAATTGGGCCGTCTCTCCTTTCAAAACCCTCCGTTGGATCCTCGCTTTAGAGTCAATGCCTAAGTCTGCAAGCACCACATCACTGTCCAATCTCCCACAGCCCTTGCCCCAGTGCCTACTACTCTCTCTTGAATTTCACTCTGTTCCAGCCCCTGGATCCTCTTTCTTGCTCCTCAAACAAGTCAGGCAAGTTTCCACATTAAGGCTTTTGCACTTGCTGTTCTTACTGCCTGCAAAGCTCTTCCTCCGTACCTGCCTGAGTCTTTGTTCAAATGCTCAAATTCTTTACAGCAGCTTGCCCTCACCTCATACTGAAAAATACCTTCTACCTACCGCCCTTCTCCTGCTCTATTTCTCTATCTTCCCGTACTACCCATCACCTTCTACCTAGCATATAATTCACTTAGGATGTTTATTGTCAATTGCCTGTGTTCTTCCACTAGAATTTAAGGTCCATGAGGGGAGTCTTTGCTGGTGTCTACAAGAGTGCTGTCCAACAGAAAGACAACAAGAGCCACGAAGGGATTTAAAGTTTTCTATTAATAGATGCTTCACTAAAACAGTAAAAGGCAACATGTAAAATTAATGTAAAAATCATATTTATTATATGTAATAATAAAATATAAATCCCTAAAATATTTGTATTTCTATATGTGGCACTGGCCACATTTCAAGTGCTCAACAGATGCTTATGGCTGATCACTCTGGTTTGGACAGTCCCAGTCTGCAATAGTACCACGTAGTAACTTCCAAATATGTTGGTTCAATTTGCTGACATGCAATTTGTTGACAAAATGAATAAATGAGATTCTGGGGTGTCCTGTGTGAGGTTAGCTGTGCTGTGGAAATTAATCACTTATTCTGTCCTCCTCTTGGCCCAAAATCTCAGTATGACAGACTCAGCAGTCTCTCTCCCTCTGGAACCTATCCCTCATCCTATTGTGCTTAGTAAGGCACTGTGAAAGCTCTCTCTTCTAAATCCCAAGCGTAAGTAAATTCTCTAAATTCCCAAAAGACTTGCAACTGGTGTCTTTCCTAGTGCCTGGAGCCCTTCTGTGAATATGATGAAAGGAGTGGATCCTCTTCAAAGACATAAACACACACACACACACACGCACATTGTCCACACAATTTTCAGGGGCTTCATGGAGCACTGATT
>RJWJ010016572.1:0-34274 GCA_004363605.1 Indri indri
GAAGAGGGGATGGGTAAATTCACACCTAACGGGTACAATGCAAACTATATGCGTGATGTGGACACACTTATAACTTTGACTCAAACTGTACAAAAGCAATTCACGTAACCAAAACGTTTGTACCCCTGTAATAGTCTGAAATTAAAAAAAAAAAGAAACTTCTTCATTGATTCCATTACATGACGAGAGATGGCATTTGCCACCTCCAATTGGGGGTACATTATCCCTAAGAAGTCTGTTAGAAGATGCAATCTTCATCCATAGTATCTTTCCTTAGTTTTGATAATTAAGGATTTTGTGAGTTAGCAGATGCACCAGCTGATGGGGGTATGTCAGTTTAAGTCTTCCAAGAAGCTAATGCCAAGATGGAATTAGACAGGCAAGAGAGTTATAAAGAGGAAACTCCCATGAAGGGTGAGGGAGAGGAAGCAGGAGGTGACAGTGGCAGATGAGTCTTCTGACATGGAAGCATTAGGAGTCCCACACTGGTTGAGATGGCCCGCCTCTAGTAACCTCTTCTGCTCCACCTTCACCTGGAGAAGCCCGCAGAAAGCAAGGTCTAGGCATGAGTGCTGTGCTGGACTTGAAGGGGCAGCAGCTGGAGCTGTCATTCAACTGTGCTCCTCATGCAGGGTCTCTTGAGAAGAGGTCCAAGGAGTGGTTTCCCTGGTCTCCACAGAGGGTAGGAGAGTCTTTGTAGGTGAAAAAGTGCAGGTTCCTCTCTTCTCTCCTGCCCCCACTTACATTTTGATAGCTGCTACTCCTTGACATTATGAATCTGCCAGCCAACGTGTCACACAGGGACAAGTAATATGATACCTTAAACTTACAACTTTGCTTCTTGTCTCTTTCAGTACAATACGGTAGCCACTGTACTTGTTTAATAAGGGGACGGGGTGAAGTAAACCATATCCACTGAGGTTGAATAAATCAGTTTTATACCACAACCTTTACCTTTTGTCCTGGGGCAATGAACAACAACATCATCATCAAAACAACCACCTATTGTTTAAGTGCAGAGCCCGTAATACTCACCAAATCCTGCAGAAGCCGGGCTGTTAATAATATCCAGGGCCTCTCCCAGCTTGTGTTCACACTGGGATTAAGGCCTAAGATTGGTGTCCATTTTTTATCTCCCTCCCCTTCCAACCAAAACCGTGAAGGCAACAGGCCCTTCTCCCATGTCCACTCCCTGGGGTGAGAATGGACAGAAGACACATGGAGGATTCTCTTGGCTACAGAGTAGAGCAGAAAATGGACTACTGTCCTCTGGGTTTGTGTTCTCCAGGGGAGTGAGAAGACTTAGAGGTGCGCTGGGTGGGAGAAGAGAGAGGACTTCTGAGAGCGTAAGGGAACAGGGAAAGGACAGGGCCCTAAAGAGAGCTCCTTTGTGGTAGGAAAGAGAAACACTCCCAGGACTTAAGAGTTTTTAGATAATTCATTCACTCATGCAACAAATAATTATAGGGAAGTTAGCATGTGCCAGATACTGTTTTGGGTGCATGGGACCTATCAGTGAACAAAACAAAGATTCCTGCCCCCTTGTAGCTTTTATTCTAACAGGGAGACATTAACATGTACATAAGCAATAAACAAAATGCATAAGTAAATTATATCCAAATAAATATATTACACACAAAATACAGCTTTTTTAAAAATAGATTTTCAGTGGGAATGACCTCATCTGCTGTTATTAAAATCAGAGTTCTCTTCTCTCAGTTTTCTTAGCTCTTTTAAGTTTTCTTTCACCTTGGCTTCCTGTTTCTTCCTCTGGGAAGGAAACACTTCCTTTGTAGAAATCCATCAAGTATAATTTCTAGGAAGTCACTGACAGAGTAAGATGACTCTGAATGTATTATTTAATTAATGTCTTTGATCTCTGAAAAGCTTGCTTTTTAACTGGATTTTGATAAACTTCCCCACGCTGGTTCAGAAAATGTATTTAAAATATATTGGCTAAAACCAAATTAAAACACAAAGGTCTTCAATTAGAAATGCAGTAGAAAAAAACCTACTGAGCTGGGCATGGCACTGAGCAAAGGGAGCCACGAGCCTCACTGATCATGATCTAAAATCCCCAGACCTCCTCGGTTATGCATAGGGGTGAGACAATAAAAAGTGCTCAACTGCGAGGAAGGCAGACATTTCAATTCTCCTTTTGCTACATTAAACAATACAGCCTGCAATCTAGAGAGACAGGAGGAGAAAGCTAAGTAAGAAATAATGACTTCAAGTGTCCAGGTTCACAATTAAACCCTAACCCCAGCCTGCAGCAGCTGAGCATATACAATTCCAACTGGATTTAATGGGAGCCTCTGTCTGAATGTCTTTTGAAGGAACTCTTTAAGGTCTTCTAGGTTTATCTTTTTAGAAAAAAACCAAAAACAAAAACCACTTGGTTCATATTGAGAATTAAAGGATATACTTTGAGAGAAAGTATAAATGAATTATCAAACTACTTCTCCACCCCAACCCCAGGCCTATACATAGATTCTGTTTTCAACTTCTTAAATTAAAAAACAAAACAAAACAAAACCCAGAAATTATCTAAGTAGCTGTGGGCAGTTGAAATTTTAATGAAACTTGAATTAGAAGACAATGTAGATGACAACCGGAAATCATCCACAGGATGTATAGCAACACCCTTCAGCCTTGTTACAACTAATATTTCTAAGAGCTGGCCACACTCTCTGTCCTCACTCTGTCTCCTCACTGGCTCCATCTCCATTCTGCTACCACTGCTCTGGAGACCTGCCCTCTCCGAGGTTATAATGACAATGACTCCATCAGTCCTCCTCTGGCTCAGACTCAACATTCCACACCTTTGATCTCCTTTCTTGGCTCCTGTGACACGGTGTTTTCCTGGATCACTTCATCTGGTCTCTCATCAGATTCCTTCACTTCCTTCTCTTCTTTTCCTAATTTTTAAAAAAGAGGCAGAATCCTTTTCTGCCAGAACCCTTTTGACCCTCTTCTCTTCAATATTACTCACTTCTTAGTTCCCACTATCATGCTTTAATCCCTGAACTTTTCTTAAACTTCACATATGAATACGCAACAATCTGCTAAATGTCTACAAATGGATGGCCCCCTGCTTGTCAAGTTCAAAAGTATGAAACAGAAATTAACTTTCTTTCCCTTTTCCTACTCTTCCTATGTTTATAATATCCTCTATGTTCTTTCAGTCTTTTGGGCCAGAAAACTTGGTCAGGATCATTTTCATGCTTTTCTTATCTGTCATTTCCTATGTTTAATCACCCATCAAATCTAATATGTTCCATTTTAATAATTTTGTATTTCCATTCCCAGTTCCACCCGACATATTTAGTTCATCCGAGACTTTCTGTCTGGATTATTACAATATCCTTTTGACTGGAATTTCTTTCTCCATCCCTTTCTTTCTTCCTCCCTTTCTTTCTTTAAGAAATATTGATCTATTTCATATTACATACCCATGTTGTTCTAAGAGTTTGGGGTGGGATACAAAAGGAATTAGACCAGTCTCCTTCAAGGAGCTCACAGTGCATTGGGAAAGAAGGATGTGACTAATATCCACTTCTGTATATTACGATGAGCACTGTATATATGAACACAGTCCTAGGTGGCCCAGAGAGAGGGGTGGTTAATTTTGCTTGCAGGAGGTAGACAGAGGGAGTTAACGAGGGCTTAGACATAAAAGGCGGCTTTGGGGCTGGGATTTGGGGATAGGTAGGATTTCACCAGATGGAAAGTCATGGGGAAGGACATTCCAGTTCAAGAGGACGTTATGTCACAGAAGCACTAAGGACTGTGAGGCACTCAGTAGGTAGACATGAGGCTGGAAAGTGGGTTGGGCCAGATGGTGAAGTGCCTCCAATAAGGCATGTGGGTTTTGCTCTATACTTCGGAACTCTCAGTTTCACTTCCTACATCGAATGCAATATGAAGTTATGAGGAGGATCACTCAAATAATACTTGCATCTAATTTATTTTATCTAATTCCATTGGCCTCGCCTTATTTCTGGCTCTATTCTTGGATGTTGTTAGTCAAATTTTCTTTGTAAGAATGAGAACATCTCTGTATCCCACTCTCACCATTTAACTAATGATTTTTTTTTAACTTTCTTAAAAAAAACAATGGGATTCGCAATGTATGGCAATATTAGGATCTGTGTGAAAATTTCCAAGAAGATAATATACATAGTTATATATTTTTTCATTTAATTTTCCCCTAAATTCCTGTGATAAACCTCCCTATCCAGAAATTTTGCTTGCTTGCTATTTTAACTTGGCTACTAGAGAATGGAGATATATTTCCACATTGGTTTAGCCTCAAATAACATTATGAGTGATAAATTATTTCTGCCACTCATTTCTGCCCCAAGGGATGTAATGAAAGCGATCAGAACACCTGTCTCTGAACTCGGATGTGAAGGATAAGAAAAGCTCTCCACATTTTCCTGCTCAGGAGTTGCCACATCTCCTTGGTGGGTCCTAGGCTGCTTAAGCTTTTGAAATACCCGTATAGATAAAAGGGTACAAAAGCAAGTTTGCTAATATCTAACTGTTGCCTTGAGTAGAAAATAAATGGAATTGCAGAATAATCCTTCCTCTGGTTTCAAAATGTCACTTGGTATTTGAGAATGCTGTCTCATTATTTATTACACAGAATCATAGCAGGCCTATCTCAGAAAGGGGAACAACCCTAATTTTGTAAAGGTTTTAAAACAGTCTCTCACTACCTCTCACCCAGATTATTGTGCTTACAGACTAACTGATGATTTCCCTCCTTCCTTTCTCTCTTCTGCAGTTTATTTTACATTCTGCTCTCCAATTTTGCTGTCTAAAATGCATATCTGCTGCCTCTATGTTTAAACAATTCAGTATACTTCCCATTGTTCCTGGGATAAAGCCCCAAAACTTCTTGGTATGGCCTACCCATCTCTCCAGCCTCATCCTCCATCTTGACACAACAACAACACATAAAATTTCTGGGAATAACTCCCCAAATATATGGGAGCTGTATGATTTGTGCCTCTATCAGAGACTCTTGACGTAGTGTTTATGGAGCCCACAGATTGATTTCTGAAGGTTCTTGAACCTCCCGAAATGAATGCTCATTTTGAGTAAGGTATATATTATAGCATTTTCTTTTGAGACACAGGGTCTCTCTCTGTCATCCAGGCTGGAGTGCAGTGGCGTCATCATAGCTCACTGCAGCCCTGAACTCCTGGGCTGAAGTAACCATCCTGTCTGAGCCTCCAGAATAGCTGAGACTACAGACACATGCCACCATGCCTGGCTAGTTTTTTGTAGAGATGGCGATCTTGCTATTTTGCCTACGCTGGTCTTGAACTCCTAGCCTCAAGTGATCTTCCCGTCTTGGCCTCCCCAAGTACTGTGATTACATGCATGAGCTACCACATCAGACAGATTATAGCATTTTCTAGGTGGAAAAGCTCCATATCTTTGATGAGATTTTCAAATGGGTCTTTAAACTCTAAAAGGTTAAGAACCACCATATATCTACTAAGAGCTAGATCATAGATAACTGAATTTAACAGAACAAAATACAAAATAAGAATGGATGACAATGTTGTAGAGTCTGATCATCAGGTATAGAACCTCATTTATACAATGTAGAAACTGAGGCCTAGGGAATCATAGTGTCTGGCCTGAGATCATTCACACACTGAATGCAATTTGGATTTAATTGTGTAATGTCTCCTCTATTGTTTGCTTTTTCATGTTTATTTTATTTTTTTTCAATTAGAATAGAGTGGAAACCACTTGAAAGCAGCAACTATGCCTTAAAATGATGATTATGATGATGACAATAATGACAATAAAAATGATTTTGGAGAAAACAGTGAATAAGTAATATGTCTAAGGTCACAGGTTAATTATCAGAAGGTTTCAAACCAAAATATAAGAAATTTACCTTGTTAAACAGTGCTACTTCTTAAATATAGAGAGCACTCAATTTACCTCTTAAAAATATTGGATAATGAGAATTTACTAACTTAAATTAAATACATTCAATAGGTCAGGCAATTTCTAATGAAGTGTGAGTTTTTTAAAAATAAAATACTATTGAAACGATGGATCCAGTAATTTGCAGATCTGAGAACACTTGTTTTTCATGTGGTACCCAATTGATTTATAAATTGATTACAGAAGGAAGCTGAAATTTACCTGAGATATCTTTTATTAGCATATGGGATGCAGAGGAACTTGATTTACATTTTTGCTTAATCTTTATTAGGTAGTTCAAATCTCATTGTGTATTTTACTGATTTATAACAGGTTTTAGAAATGGTTTTATTTTGTTAGAGAACTAAAGTGCCCTCTACTGTTTCCTTTCTGTCATTACAGTCAACTATCTGTTAAAATATAAAATTTAATGGAAAAGTCCTTATGGAAGGAAGTAAAAGCAATAAATTCATTTCTGATAAAGACAAATTAAACTATACATTCTACTTATCAGAAAGAAAATTATTATTAGGTATTAATCTTTTTGAAGCATTTACAAGTTTTATGTTGATCAGTAAATAAAATCTCAAATATTTGCCTTAATCATGTTTTTCACTTATATTTTATCTTAAAAATTCAAATTCCACTGTATGAAAAACACTTTTAGCATTTGGCATTGGTTTCAATTCATTTTATACAGCCTAAATATTTTTTTGCTATGTCGATTAGTATCTTAAAAAGCTGCATAAAACAGATGTTTCCAATTTATTCAGAAACACAAAATAATTAAGAAGGGCCAATTACAGTTCTCTGAATGTAATTAATTAAATTTACTACTGATAAAATATCTCCTCTTGTTAAGATGTCATGTGATTAACATCCTGAATAAGCTAAAAATAGAATCATCTCACAAGTTTACATATTTGCTTGTTTTAAACTTCAATTTTGACTAATAACCATGCATATTCTTTCCAGTTATTAAAGGAAATCAAGTTAGCTCTGATTCATTTCAACCACTATTACCAATAGCATCATTTCAAAGATAAATAAATGGCATCTCCTACTCTTTAAAATTTCAGTTTTCTACATGCTTAGAGGCCTAGGATCTGTAGAGAACATTCTTTTACAAGTTCATAAATATAATTACTTCAGAAACGTTTTTCTCTTTCTCAGTTTTTCATAGGACTTTTCCATCAGTGCCAAGGTTTTAAAAATTTTCTAGCTGTTGGTAGCTATTCAGTTCTTGCACAAAGACACAAATCTTGGCTGCTGGCCTTTTGGCATCTGCTAATATTTTCATAGACCTCGACTGAACTTTCAGTCTGTTCATGGAGCTTCAGAAGCTGACAATAGAAACAGCTCCTATGGGTCTTTCTCACCCTTCACTTCTAAATCCTTTCCAGAAGCCACTTGAAAGTACAGTACTCAGCAGTTCAGGGATAGAGAGAGAGAAGATGAAAATGTATGTTCTCTCCATAATGCTTTGAGTTTCCATTTTCTTTTCATCCAGAGAAAAGCAAATTAATCAAACAAACATTAAAAATGGTAATAATATAGTCTTCATGCAACTAAGATTGATGTCGGGTGTGCCTTGATCTTATAATGCAGTCACGCGAACGTCTTCTGTTGTGCCAGAATTAATCTGTAGAAGCCGACATAAAAGTTCATTCAGAAAAAGGAAAATGGCTTAGCAGTGTGGAGCAGAAGCAAGAAGTGCCTGACAAAGAGTAGGGAGCTCACACTTAACAGAGCTCCAGAACTCTAGAAATTTGCCATAGCGTGTGGATCCTTCTTAGGCCTATAAATTAGGTACTTTTGCCTTTTCTGAAGCACTGGGAAGAATGACTTTCAGTTGCTTTTCCTTACCCTCACTAACTCTTCTCCAAGGGCAGAAGCATGGCCTATGGTGACTGCTTGGATCCAGGTTCTCTAAATTCAGCCCGTCTGGATCAGAGCTCAGACTGTCTTGAAGTAGTTGTGAAGGCCACTGGCCTTGCGCAGCAGCCATTCTGGCTGGGCGGGTAACTCTCCCTCAGGTAGGTTGGTCAGGGAGGATGTGTCATGGCTGCTGATCTAAACTGTAGTCTTCACTCAAATTCTATTGGTAGTGAAAATGTTAAGTGGCTATCTGGAAGATGTTGGATGGCCAATTTATTATAGTGCCATTTGTCTCTGATGTATTTTCCCCATGCTCAAAGGGCAGTTGTATTATCAATTAGTGAGCTTGTAGGGCCAATAAGCTTTGGCACATGCGCATTATAAACCCTCTTGGCCAATGAGTTTTTAACCATGCTGTACTGAGTGTATTCTGCAATGTGTGCTGTTTAATTTGCTGTGGACTCTCTTTCTGACATTTATTTTGTGTTCTGGCAAACTTTTCAGATCTACAGTGTCTAACAAAAACATATGAAAGTGGAAATGTGGAACCAATTGCAAACAAAGGAAGCTTATTAAGATGCATATTAAAATCCCAGTTTTGCATGGCCTTTATAGAAGTGTTTGCAGGAATGCAGAATAAAAATAAATGACAAGTTGGGATTGGTGGAAGTTCTTTAACGTCCTGAGGATCATTATAAACTTCATGGAAGCCCAGGAAGATTGGCTGACAACCATACCAGTACTAGGTAGAAGAAACTGTGTCTAGCTTCCTAGGATTTGAAGAGAAGGGAAAAGCAAATTTTGGATGCCACAGGCAGCCCATTTTCTTAGGAATAAGCTATCCTGTCTGAACCCTAGAATTAGCCATTTTTCCTAGAAACCTTGGTTCCTTTTATTGAGGACTAAGTAGCTCATTGCTACTCTGATCTTTGCTTCTTGGCTTTTTCAGGAAACAGAGGTAAGAAATCTCTCTCTCTACACACACACACACACACACACACACACACACACACACGTATACACATGCATACCAATAGACAGAGATATATAAACCTATAGATGCACGATGTATGTGCACATAAACATTCATATACATATTTTAGAAATCATGAGTTCACGCCACTCCCTCCAGTTCTGATCCATTCCCAAAGGGTTATTTCTTGCCTTCCAGCATTCCATATTTATATGTGCCTTCCTCTACAGTGAGATCTTTCAACAGCATCAACACATTTACTCATTTTTTCAGCCCCTTAGTATGCCTAAAATAGATTCAGAATTGCTTTGCCCAGGCCATCACAATAAAACATTTACCAAAAAGAGTTTGGAATTTGTTTGCAGTTTTTCCTCTCCCTCTACCCCAAGAATAAAGGCATATTGGTAAATACTATGTGTTTAAATTACTTTAGATTAGTGGTTCCTTCCTCCTTCCCTTCCTTCTCTTTAATATGGTTATGGTATTCATTTAAAATATAATTAGGTTTATAAGCCACTTGAATGTACAGTGAATGTAATTAATTAAATTTACTACTGAGAAAAAAAGTCTCCTTTTGTTAAGATGTTATGTGATTAACATTTTTAGTTCCCTTTCACTTTTAGAACCTCCTTCTTATTCTTATTTTATTTTTAGAATATGTGGAATATTAATATGCTTTCAAAAGTCAAACTATACAAAAAGGTATAATTGGAGAAGTGTCACTTCTTCTGGTCTTCCCTCTATACAATATTCCCAACTCCTAGTAGGCAACTAACTTGACTGTTTTCTGGTTTGTGCTTCCCGTGTTTCTTTTTTGTAATTATAAGCCATTATGTACATTAAAATTTTCCCCTTCCTTTATACACAAAAGTTAGCTATACTATATGTGTTCCTTTGCATTTTACACTCCGCCTTATTCTGTTTTATAACTGCATAGTACTCCGTTTGTGTATGTACCATAGTTTATTCAACCAATCTTCTATTCTTGACTATTACAAATAATACTCTATGAATACCTTTGTGCATATGAGTTTTCATATTGTCGAAGATGTATGTTCAGGATCAATTAATAGAGGAACTTCTTGTGTTGAGACTTGGTTATATACAGTTGCTTAGAGAATGTGAAATTCCCCTCCATGGGGCTGTACCATTTTCCATTTCCATCAGCAACGTGTGACAGTATCTGTTTCTTCACTATATCACCAATACTATGCGTTGTCAAGCTTTTACATTTTCACCAATTTGACAGGTGAAAAATGTAGTTTTAGTTTGCATTTTATATGAATTAAATTGCATATCTTTTTATGTGATTAAGGCTCATTTTTATATCTCTTTTTGAGTTTTTTGTTCAAGTCCTTGCCCATTTTTTCTATAAGGTTTCTATAGGTCTTTTTTCCTCACTTTTAGAAAGTTCTCAATAAATTAAGGAGTTAACTCTTTATCTGTGATATATGCTGTGACTATTTTCTTCCAGTTTGTCAACTGCTTTCGACTTAGTTGACTGTGTTTTTTAGGCCTTGCAAATATTTGTATCATGCAGTCAAATTCACTAACCTTTTCTTTTGTTGTGTCCTGGATTTTAGTCATAGTTAGAAAGTCTTTCCTTATACACCAGATTTAGAGGAATTCACCCATGTTTTCTTTTGGTATTTATGCAGTTTTACTTTTTATATTTAGATCTCTGATCTATTTGGAGTTTATTCTTGAGTGTGATGGAATGAATGGATTTACTTTTATCGTTTTCCAAATGGCTACCCAGTAGTCCTGACACTGTGTATTAAACAGAGCATCTTTGTTCCAGTGATTTGAGATACCACTTTTGTCAGATACTAGGTTTTTATATGTAGTTGGATCTACTTCTGGAGATTTTATTTTATTCCATTGATCTGACAGTTTATTCCTGTGCCCATACCGTACTGTTTAATGAAAGAGCTCTGTAGCACATTTTTGTACCTGGGAGTACTTCTGCCCGGCAGCCACTACCACCTCTCACAGGTCTTCATATTTAGTAGTTTCCTAGCTATCCTTGTGTTTATTGTTTATTTTTATTTTTAATAAATCTATATTTTTAATCAATATGAAGATGGCTTTCATTATATCATTAATAAATCATACTAAACCTGGATTATGAAAACTGCTTTTATAAACAGAGGGGATTATCACTATTTTATTCTTGCCAGTGAAAAATAATTTGTTTCTCTATGCAAGTCAAGTATAGAGGCAAATTATTCCAGTTTAACACAGCCTTGAAAAAACATTAATTTATTTTATTGTGTTATTTCTAATATCTCCCTATTCTTACTCTTCCTCTCTCAGCAGCACCACCACCTCCACACTCTCACCACCAAGGAAGGAGGAAACCACGCCACCACCATGTTCTGTGGCTTCTGCTTCACAGATGTGGAATTTGCAGTTGAAAACAACATTTTACTTCATCACTCTTTGGATTAATAGAACCCTCAATTGTGTCTATTCATGGCCCTAAAACTAACTTAAGACAACTGTAGTCTACTGCCTCTGCCTTGGGATTGTGCTCTTACGGAAGGCCAGAGGAGACTGACCCAACCTAGATTCCATCATGGTAATTCATGATAGTTTAAATTAGGGTAAGCAAAACGAGGGTCGATTTCACCTACTTAAAATCTGTGATTCGAGAAATCATGCCTGAGGACCTCAGTGGCCCAGGAAGGTCCATAAGGTCTTAAAACTCTGAATCCTGTAGAACTTAGCATTTATCATAATACAGAGTACTTATTCTTTGGTTTCTGGCATAAATCAGCATATTGAAATTTATCTTCCCCATGAGATTTCATCAAAAAACCAGACCCATTTTCTCCATTAATTATGGAAAATGTTTTGTAATCTCAAGGAAAACCAGAAAGAATAATTGATCAATAGAAGTTTATATTCCATTGACATAGTCCAAAGCTTTAAAAAAATGCGGCTCAAAAGATATATCATACCAACTTAGATTCTCAATTTCATGTGCCTATGACAAGCCAATGGACCATTTCATGAAGGCTTGACTTTTCAATCAGAAGAGATTGCCCTCAATATTAGAAAACTTTTATTTTAGAAACTTTTTTGATTATTCTTGGTGTTGAATTTTTTAAGCATTTCACTGGCTATTTGAATCTCTTCTTTTATGAATTATCATTTGATGTATTTTACCATTTTTCTATTAAAGTTTCTGTCTTAATTATGTAAAAGTGCCTCACATATTATGGCTATTAATTCTCTCTGTGGGGTAAGTTTGCAGTTATTTCCCCAAATTATTTGTTCTCATACTTTGTTTGGCATATTTTGATATGTAAGATTTTAATTATCTGTGTTTATATTGGCACATTTTCTTGTGGATTTTTAAAAATTGCTCTAGTGCTTAGAAGGTTTTCCCCCATTTTCAGATCATATAAATATTCACCTATTTGGCATTTTAAAAATATTTAACTCTTTAATCCAGCTACAGTTTACTTTGCAGTATGGTATAAGGTAAATATCTAACATCTTTTCCCAATAGTTAACCAACTGTTCCTAGTGCTATTTATTGAGTAATTTATTCTTTATCTATTGTTTTATAATTATCTTTCTCATATACATAATTTTATATGTAGGCTTTTTTATATTTCATTAATTTGTCTATTCCTGAGGTAATATTTTTTCATTTTAATTATTGTAGCTTTGAAAAACTTTTCAATATCTGGGTATGGCAAGTCTTCTTCAATATACTTTCCAAACATTCTTGACTATTTTCACCTGTTTTTCTCTCACCTAATTTTTTTTTAAATAGAATAACTTTAGTATAATTTAATCAATTATTTGTCCAGAACCCAACACATTTATTAATTTCATTTCATGTTTGTAGCATGAGTTTGTAGTTTCAGCAAAGTTAGTAGTTTTCTTCATGTCAGTCTTCACGTAGTACTTGTGTATTTCTGTAGGTCAGATGTCAGTTGTCATGGCTGGTTTCTGCCCTGGTTTCACAAGGTTGAAGTCATGGTGTTATCAGGGCTGCATTGCTTTTTGGAGGCTCTGGGGGCGAATTAGCTTCCATGATCATACTGTTTGCTGGTAGAATTCCACTGTCTGGTGGTAAGACTGAGGTCCTCATTTCCTTGCTGGCCACACGCTGAGGGTTGGTCTCAGATTCTAGAACCTGCTCCCTTTCCTTGATTAGTAGCCCCCTCCCACATCTTCAAAGACAGCAATGACAGGTGGAACCATTTTAATGCCCCAAATATCTCTGATCTCTTCTACTTCATTTCTCCTCTGTTCTCCACGTTCACTACATCTCTCTCACCCTGTGTGTTTACTTTGCATGTGAAATTTAGGATCAACTTATCTAGCTCTATAAAAACAAAATACAATGGAATTTTTATTGGGATCAGATTACATTTATAAATTAACTTTAGGGAGAACTGACATCTTGATGATGTTGAGATGTGCTAATAAAGATGAGATGTCTTTTCATTGTTTCGCTCTTACTTCCATGTCTTACAGAAGTATTTCATAGTAATCTTTACAAAGGTTCTGAGCATTTCTTGTGACATTTGTTCCTAATTATTTTATCTTTTTTGTTACCATTTGTTACCATGATTTTTTGCATTCATTATATCTTCTAAATGGTTTTTATTTGTGTATATGAATCTACTTATTTTTACATGCTAATTTGACATCCTGCTAGCTTACTTACTTTTTAAATTGTTTGATTTCATTTTATCATTGATTTTCTGGGATTTTCCATGTATACTATGATGTCATCTGTAAATACAGATAATTTATTTCTTATTTTACTACTTCTGTACTTTTGATTGTTTACTTTTGTCTAGTTGCATTGACTCGGTATTATCTTCAGACAATGCCAGATACCAGTGGTGATAGTGGGCATCCTAACTTTGTGACTGACCTCAATTGGAATGCCTCTGGTATTTCCTAATTAAGGAAGGAAATAGGCTATTTATTACTATTTTTCTATAAGTTTTTACTAAGAATGGGTGTTGCATTTTGCCACAGTTTTCAGCATCTGTAAAGAAAATCATCATTTTTCTCAATAAGCTTATGAAAATTGTAAATTATATTAATTTTCTAAAATCAATCCATTTCCAGTGTTAACTTTATTTGGTCATAGTGTTTTGATTTCTTAATGTGTTGTCAGAGTCTGTTCTCCAGTATTTTATTAAAAATTTTATTGTGTCAGTCTCCATAGAGATACTGGTCTGCATTTTTTTAAACTTTATCAGGTTAAGATATCAATGTTAAACTCACTTCATAAAAAGAAGTTGAAAGGTTTTTTTGATTCCTTATAGTCTGAGACACTTTATGTAGGTTCAAGACAGCCTGCCCTTTAAAGGTTTGGTAGAATTCTCTTCTGCGTGATCATCTGGGCCTGGTACTATTATGTGGGTTAGCAAGAAAATTTTTTCTAATTCTATAAAAATTGACCAAAGTTTTCTATCTCTACTGGGATCAGTTTTAGTCACAGATATTTGCCTAAGAAAGTATCTGTTTCATAGAGGTTTTCAAATTTATTTGCATCAGTGTATGCAAAAGTAGTTATTTATGATTTTACAAAAATTCCCATTGTATCATAATTATTTCTGCATAACTTCTTATTTTGTATATTTGTTATTTCTCCCCTTTTATAGATTAAATTATCTGGTGGTTTGTCTATTTTTATTTTCTCAAGAACCAAGGTTTTGATTAAATTGACCTACTGCTTTTCTGTTCTCAACTTCATGAATTTCTGCTTTTATATGTAATAATCCTTTTCTTGTATTTTCATTTCATTCACTTATTTTCTTTTTTGCTTAGTATTTTGTTTTGGGAATTTCATTCATTTATTTTTATTGATTCATTTTTATTGATATATGTATATAGGGCTACAAATTATTCTCTAATAATTGCTTTAAATGTATCTCATGATTTCTTTTTTTTTGTATTTCAGAATATTATGGGGTACACTTTGGTTACATATATTGCCTTTGCATCACCCTAGTCAGAGCTATAAGCATGCCCACCCCCAGAGTGCACCGCACTGGTTAGGTGTGAATTTACCCATCCCTCCCTTCCCCATCCCACCTGCATGACACCCGATAAATGTTACTTCCATATGTGACCATAAGTTTTGATTGATGAGTATCACTTTAATGGTGAGTACATGTGGTGTTTGTTTTTCCATTCTTGTGATACCTTTCTTATAAGAATGGGCTCCAGCTCCATCCAGGATAATACAAGAGGTTTATCATTTTTTTGTGGCTGAGTAGTACTCCATGCTGTGTGTGTATATATATATATATATATATATATATATATAAAAACACACATATATATACACACACACACACACATACACACACCCCATATTTTATTAATCAATTTACAGATTGATGGGCACTTGGGTTGTTTCTGCATCTTTGCAGTCGTGAATTGTGCTGCTATAAACATTCAAGTGCAGATGTCTTTTTTACAGAGTGTCTTTTTTCCTTTGGGTAAATACCCAGTGGTGGGATTGCTGGATCAAATGGTAGGTCTACTTTTAGTTCTTTGAGGTATCTCTATACTACTTTCCATAGAGGTTGTACTAGTTTGCAGTCCCACCAGCAATGTATGAGTGTTTCTATCTCTCCACATCCATGCCAACATTTGTTGTTTGGGGAATTTTTAATAAAAGCCATTCTCACTGGAGTTAAGTTATATCTCATTCTGGTTTTGATTTGCATTTCCCTGATGATTAGATATGTTGAGCATTTTTCATCTGTTTCTTAGTCATTAGTCTATCTTCTTTTGAGAAGTTTCTGTTCATGTCCTTTGTCCACTTTTTCATGGGATTGTTTGATTTTTTCTTGCTGATTTTCCTGAGTTCTATATAGATTCTAGTTATCAGCCCTCTATCAGACATGTGGCATGCAAATATTTTCTCCCATTCTGTAGGTTGCCTATTCAGTCTGATGATAGTTTCCTTGGCTGTGCAGAAGCTTTTTAATTTGATCAGGTATCATTTATTTATTTTTGTTGTTGCTGTGATTGCTGTTGGGGTTTTCTTCATAAATTATTTGCCTAGGCTGATGTCTATGAGAGTTTTTCCAACATTTTCTTCTAGAATTCTTACGGTTTCATGCCATAGGTTTAAGTCTGTTATCCATCATGAGTTGATTTTTATGAGAGGTGAGAGGTGCAGATCCCGTTTCAGACTTCTAAATGTGGCTATCCAATTTTCCAAGCACCATTTATTAAACAGGGATTCTTTTCTCCAGTATATGTTTTTGTCTGCTTTGTCAAAGATCAGATGGCAATATAAGGATGGTTTTATATCTGGGTTTTATATCTGGTTCCATTGGTCTATGTCTCTGTTCTTGTGCCAGTACCATGCTGTTTTGGTTACTGTAGCCTTGCAGTATAGCTTGAAGTCTGGTAAATTGATGCCTCCCAATTTGTTCTTTTTATTTAAAGTTGCTTTGGCTATATGTGGACTTTTCTTGTTCCATACAAAAGGTAGAATTATTTTTTCTATATCTGTGAAATTGATGTTGGTATTTTAATAGGGACTGCATTGAATCTGTAGATCACTTTGGGTAGCACAGACATTTTAAAAATATTGATTCTGCCAATCCATGAGTGTGGTATGATTTTCCATCTGTTTATATCCTCTGCAATTTCTTTTCTCAGCATTTTGTAGTTCTCCCTATACAGGTCTCTTACCCCCTTAGTTATTAATATATATATTCCTAAGTAATTTATTTTCTTTGATGCTATTGTGAAAGGTATTGCATCCTTGATTTGATTCTCAGCTCATACACTGGTGTATATGAAAGCTACTGATTTGCCTGCACTGATTTTGTAGCCTGAGATTTTGCTTCATTCCTTTATCAATTCCAAGAGGCTCTTGTTTGAATATTTGGGGTTTTCTAGATATAAGTTCATATCGTCAGCTAACAGCAATAGGGTGACCTCCTCTTTCCCCATTTGGATAACCTTGATTTCCTTTTCTTGTCTGATTGCTCTGGCAAGGACTTCCAGCACTATGTTGAATAGAAGTGGTGATAGAGGGCAACCTTGTCTGGTTCCAGTTCTAAGCGGGAATGCTTTCAATTTTTCCCCATTCAGGATGATGTTGGCTGTGGGTTTGTCATACGTGGCTTTTATCATTTTGAGGTATGTCCCATCTATGCCTATTTTGTTAAGATTTCTCATCATAAAAGTGTTCTGAATTTCATCAAATCCCTTTTCTGTGTCTATTGAGAGGATCATATGACCTTTGGTTTTGCTCTTATTTATATGGTCAATTACATTTATAGACTTGTGGATGTTGAACCATCCTTGCATTTCTGGAATGAAGCCCACCTGGTCATGATGAATTATTTTTTTGATGTGCAGTTGAATTCAGTTTGCTAAGATTTTATTGAGAATTTTTCAATCTATATTCATAAGCAATATTGGTGTGTAGTTTTATTTTTTTGTTGTGTCCTTTCCTGGCTTTGGTATCAAGGTGATATTGGCATCCTAAAATGAGTTGGGGAGGATTCCTTTCTTCTCTATGTTATTAAATAATTTCTGCAGTATAGCTACCAGTTCTTCTTTGTTGGTTTGGTAAAATTGGGTGTGAACCCATCTGGTCCAGGACCTTTTTGTTGTTGTAAGAGTTTTTGTTGCTGCTTCAATTTCAGTGCCTGATATTGGTCTGTTCAGGAATTCTATTTCTTCATGATTGAGCCTAGGGAGGTTGTGTGTTTCTAAGAGTTTGTCCATTTCCTCCATATTTTCAAGTTTTGGGGCATAGTTGTTTTTATAGTATTTAAAGATTTGTTTTGTATTTCTGTGATATTAGTTGTGACCTCTCCTTTTTCATTTCTAATTGAGCTTATTAAAGTCCTTTTCTTTCTGCTTCTGGTCAATCTGGTAAAAGGCCTGTTGATTTTGTTTATCTTTTCAAAAAACCAACTTTTTGCTTCATTAATCTTCTGTACAGTTCTTTTGTTTCTGATTTCATTTAGTTTTGCTCTGATCTTGGTTATTTCTTTTCTTCTGCTGGGTTTAGGATTGGTTTGCTCTTCCTTTTCCAGTTTCTCGAGATGATTCATTAGATTGTTGATCTGTGATCTTTCTATCTTTTGGATGTGGGCATTTAAGCTATGAGTTTTCCTTTCAGGACTGCTTTTGTTGTACCCCACAGATTTTGATAACTTGTGTCCCCACTATCATTTAGTTCAAATAATTTTTTGATTTCCATGTGAATCTCCTCCTTGACTGAACAATCATTCAGCAATAGATTGTTTAATTTCCATGACTTTGTGTAGAGTTGAGTGTTTCTGTTGGAATTGATTTCTAATTTTATTCCAGTGTGGTCTGAGAAGACACATGGTACAATTTCTATTTTTAAAAAATTTGTTGAGATCTGTTTTGTAGCCTAGGATTTGATAAATTTTAGAGAAAGTTCCATGAACTAAAGAGAAGAACGTATGTTCAGTGTTATTTGGGTGGAATGTTCTGTACATGTCTGTTAGGCCCATTTGTTCTAGTGTTCTGTTTAAGTACTTTTTTTCTTTGCTTATTTTCTGTTTGGAGGATCTGTTTAGTTCTGTCAGTGGGGTGTTGAAGTCCCTAGCTATTATGGCATTGTTATTTATCATTTTGTTTAGATCAAGCAGGATTTGCTTTATGTATGTGGGCGCTCCTCTGTTGTTTGCATAAAAATTTAGGATTGTTAAGTTGTCTTGTTGAATTTTTCCCTCCACCACTGTATAGTGGCCATCTTTGTCTTTCTTTGCTTTTGTTGATTTGAAGTTTATGTTATCTGATATAAGAATGGCTACATCAGCTTTCTTTTGGTTTCCATTTGCCTAGATTATTGTTTTCCATCCCTTTACCTTGAATCTGAATGAGTCCTTGTGAGTTAGATACATTTCCTGGAGACAGCAGATACTTGGCTTGTATTTCTTATCCATGCAACCAGCCTATGTCTCTTCAATGGGCAGTTCAAGCCATGCACATTTATTGAGAGAATTGATATTTGGGTGGATTTCTTTTCATCCTGTTGGGTGGACCCTTATTGTTTTGTTTTATCTCTTGAGTCATTGTAGAATATGGGTTCTGGACTTTAGCTTTGGGTGATTTTACACTGGCGGGTGTCTATTGCACTAGTCAGTGTATAATGCAGGTCTGAGTACTTCCTGCAGGGCAGGTCTGGTATTCACAAATTCTCTTAGCAATTGCGTGTCTGGGAAAGTCTTTATTTCTCCCTCATGTAAGAATTTTAGTTTTCCAGGATACAGAATTCTAGGCTGGCCATTATTCTGTTTTAGAAAACTGAAGATGGATCCCTAGTCCCTTCTGGCTTATAAGGTTTCAATTGAGAAGTCTGCAGTTAGTGTGATAGGTTTCCCTTTGTAGGTTACCTGATATTGTCACCTTACTGCTCATAGGAGTGCCTCTTTCATGTTTACTTTGGCCAGCCTAACAACTATGCAATGTGGTAATTGCCTCTTTATGATGAATCTCCCAGGAGTCCTGTGTGCTTCTTGTACCTGGACATCTAGATTTCTAGCAAGGCCAGGGAAATTTTCTTCAATTGTTCCCTCAAGTATGTTATCCAACCCTTGCGTATTTTCTTCTTTGCCCTCAGAGCTGCCTATGATTCTTATGTTTGGCCTCCTTACATAATCCCACATTTCTTGTATGCTTTGTTTATGCTTCTTGTTTCTGTGTTCTTTCTCCTTGATTGATTTGTTTAGCTCATAGGTGTTATCTTTAAGCTCTGAGATTCTTTCTTCTGTGTGATCCAGCCTATTCTTAAGGCTTCCCACTGTGTTTTGTAATTCCCGGTAGGCATTTTTCATTTCCAGAATTTCTGTTTGGTTTTTCTTTAATATTTTGATTTCTTTAGAGAATTTTTCATTCATTTCCTGCATTGATTTTGTGGCTTCTTTGTGTTGGATTTCTATTTTCTCTTGTATTTCACTGAGCTTTCTTACAATCCATATTCGAAATTCTTCATCTGTCATTTTAACCATTTCATTTAAGTTGTTATCCATTTCCCAGGAGCCATTGATTTCTTTTGGGGGCATCTTTTCACTCCGATTTTCATGTTTCCAGAGTTCTTTCACTAATTCCTTCTCATCTGGCCTCTCGGTCAAGAGCTGGGGGTGCTAGGACTGGTTTATGGTCCTATCTTTAAGTCCCCAAAGCTTGTTCCCTGACTGTTCCAGGGAGAGGAGTGCTGGCCCTGAATTACCTTTGGGGTGTTTTAGCACGTTTGATGAACCTCTTGGGTTACCTTTGACCTGTTTGCCTTCACCTCTTCCCAATGGAGTGTAGTGAGTTTGGTCCCCCAGCTTAAGATCTGAGCTGGTAGTTTGTACTTGTGGGTTTTAATCAGCTTCTCCCTAATAGCTTGAGATAGAAGGAAGTATGTTTACCTATGGGGTTGTTCCCACTGTCATCAATTATAGTTTATGTGGAAGAGCCAGTTGCTAAGGTAATCTATCATGCCTGTCGTAGGCTCTTGTCCCCCAGTTGTGACACATGAAAGCATCAAGCTTTGGGAGGGGCCTTGTAGCTCCCAGGGGATGCTTGGACCCTGATCCCCTCTGAGGTGGAGAGAGGAGCAAGATAGATCATAGCTGGGGTGTGAAAGCCTGGGTGTGGGGCTTTGCTGAGACTCTATGGTGCTCAGAGGTTGCTTATCCAGATGCTAGGGGAAACTGCTGATATAGAGTTCAAGGCTATCTCTTCAAGTTTGGAAGGCTGCTCCTGATGGGAGGAGCTTAATTGTGTGATTGCTGAGGCCCCTAGCCAAGATTATTCTGTCCCTGTCCACAAGCCTGGGTATTTTCTTCTCTGATCATTCCACTTGTGTTTCCTCTCTGCCCAAGACAGGCTTTGGAGCTTCCTCACTGTGCATGTGTCTGATCCACTGGTGTGCATCTCTGTGTGATGCTGGCAGATAGGGGGCTCTCCAATTGTGCACCCCTTTTCTGCCACTAGACCCCAAAGTGAGGCAAGTGGGCCTCTCTATCTGTAGAGGTCTCTGTGAAGGGGATGCTCTCACCAGGAGAATAGTGGCAGCTCAAGAAACTCTTGGATCAAGCTGCACTCAAAAGTGAGTGGTGTGTGTACGAGGGGGACAGCTGCTCTGATTCAGCTTGTAGCATCCAAGGCATTCAGTTGCCATGAGAACCAGTACTTATGCAAATTCAGTTTCAGTGCCACAGCCTACCCCAATATGGCAGTTCTCCAGCAGGGTTGGGGATGGGGCACACTTACAGCCCCCTGCTCTCCTATGCTCCTCCACACCCTTCCGATGGTCAAGAGCTCTCTCTTGCCACCTGATCCTGGCACTGGGACTCTTCCCTATGTCTCCCACCCTGCTGTCTGTGCTGTCAGTAGGTGAATGCATCAAATGGTTGTGGGCAGGAAGATCACAAACTGTGGCTGTCCCACCCGCTTGGGTTGGAATGAGACCCCAGTGCTGAAAGCGGGTCACTCAGCACAAGGACCTCTAACAGCTACTACAGTGGGAGGAGAGGCTGCGGTCTCCCTGTACTGCTCTTGTGTCCAGGTGGCACTGGGTCCTGCCCTTCTCTCCAAGCTGCTGAGGCTATGCTCTCTGAGGCAGGTTTGGCTGGGAATGCGCCCCAGTTGCAGACAGCCAAGTCTCCCAGAGCAAAGCACTTTGGCAGTTGCTACGGGGAGGGTGTGGCTACGTGGCTACAAGCCAGCTTACATCAAGATTACTTTCTGGGATGCCAAGAATGGAGGAGATGCAGCGATGGAGGCAGAAGAGATGCAGGAATGCTGGCTCACTGGTCCCCCCTCATGGCACTCCTCTGTGGGATGAGAGCCCTGTGTGCACTGAGGCACCAGGATGGGGAAGGGGAAGACACCTTATCCTTTCCCTGGGCTCTGGAACTCCCTGGTTTGTGTTCATTCTGCTGATTTCTCCTTTCCATCCTCTTCTCTCTGAGCTGCACAGTTCCTCCCTGTGGTTTCCCTGGACTCCACTGGTGTCTGTCCCTGTGGTCCATTTCTGAGTAGTAAACACTCCACTCTCCTCAGAGCAAGCCTCAACTCTTCCTGGGATGGTCCAACAAGCTGTGTCTCTTTTCAGCCATCTTGGCTCGCTCCAGCATGATTTATGACATATAGTGTTTTATCATTATTTTTCAGAAATTCAGTAATTTTCTGTTATTTCCTTTCACTCAAGACTTATTTAATACAAGATCTTTTAATTTCCAGATGAAGAGTCTTTTATTTTTTGGTTTCATTTTAAATTTCCAGGTTTATGCATGTGGTCAAATCAGTTTGGTAATATTTCTACTTCGTGGAACCCACTACAAAATTTTCTTTGTGTCCTAGGACAGGGGTCAACAAACTATGGCCTACAAGACAGCACCTTTTCATGTAAAGTTTTTTAAAACACAAGTTTTTTTTTTAAATGAAGCATTTTAAAGTAAAAAGAAGTATAATAAGCTTTTTTTTTTTAATTTCAAAATATAAAAGGGGTACAAATGTTTTTGTTACAAAGATACCATGTATAATGCTTAAGTCAGGGCTTTTAGTGTGCCCGACACCAGAATAGTGTCCATTGTGCCCGTTAGGTAAGTTTTTATCCCTCCCCCCTTCTTGGTTTTGAATGTTATTTACATCTCTCTGTGCCCATGTATACCTATTGTTTGGCTCTCAATTATTAATGAGTACATGCGGTGTTTATTTTTCCCTTCCTGCGATACTTCACTTGGGATAATGGTCTCCAGTTTCATCCAAGTTGCTGCAAAAAATGTTATTTCATTCTTTTTTATGACTGAGTTGTATTCTGTGTGTGTGTGTCTGGCTGTGTGTGTGTGTATCACATTTTCTTTATCCACTCCTGAATTGATGAACACTTAGGTTGATTTCCCATCTTTAAAACTGTGAATTGTACTGTGATAAATATTCAAGTGTGGTGTCTTTTTTTGTAAAATGGCTTCTTTTCCTTTGGGTAGATAACAGTAGTGGGAATGCTGGATCAAATGGTAAGTCTACATTTATTTCTTTGAGGAATTTCCATACTGTTTTCCATAAAGGTTGTACTAATTTGCAGTCCCACCAACAGCATGTAAGTGTTCTGTTCTCTCTGCCTCCATGCTAGCATCTATTGTTTTTTGACTTTTTAATAATGGTCATTCAGATAGGGTAAGGTGGTATCTCACTGTGGTTCTAATTTGAATTTACCTGATGATTAATGATGCTGAACACTTTTTCATATTTTTTGGCCATTTGTCTATCTTCTTATGAAAAAATTCTGTTCATGTCTTTTGCTTATTTTTGAATGAGTTTGTTTTTTCTTGCTGATTTGAGTGCTTTGTAAATGCTGAATATTATTAGATGTATAGTTTGAGAATATTTTCTCCCATTCTGTAGGTTGCCTGGTTACTCTGTTGATTATTTCCTTTGCTATGCAGAAGCTCTTTAATTTATTTAATTCCTATTTATTTATTGTTGTTATTGATGTTTTTGCCTTTGGGGCCTTAGTCATAAATTCTTTGCTTAGGTTGATGTCTAGAAGAGTTTTTCCTACATTTCCTTCTAGATTTTTTATGGTTTCATGCCTTACATTTAAGTCTTTTATCCTAAATTAATTTTTGTATATGGTGAGAGATAGGGAATCTGTTTCATTCTTCTGCATATGGTTATCCAGTTTTCCCAGCACCTTTTATTGACTAGGGCTTCTTTTCCCCAGTGTATGTTGCTGTATGCCTTGTTGAAGATCAGTTAGTTGTAGGTAAATAGTTTTACTTCTGGGTTCTCCATTGTTTCATTGGCCTATGTCTCTATTTTTATACCAGTATCATGGTGTTTTGGTTACCATAGCTTTATAATATAACTTGAAGTCAGGAAATGTGATGCTTCTAGATTTATTCTTTCTGCTTTAAGATTGCCTTGGCTATTTGGGCTCTTTCTTGGTTCCAAACAAAGGTTAGAATTATTTTTTTCTAGCTCTGTGAAATATTATGTTGGTATTTTGATGGGGATTGTGTTGGATCTGTATATCACTTTGGGCAGTGTGGACATTTTAATGATGTCGATTCTACTAACCCATGAGCATAGGATGTTTTTCCATTTGTTTGTGTCATCTATGATTTCTTTCATCAGTGTCTTATAGTTCTCCTTGCAGAGATCTTTTGCCTCCTTGGTTAAATGTATTTCTAGGCATTTTATTTTCCTTGTAGCTATTGTAAATGATATTGAGTCCTTGATTTGACTCTCAGCTTGACTGTTGTTATAATAGTATATAGAAATGCTACTGATTTGTGTACATTGTTTTGTAACCTGAGACTTGGCTGAATTTATTTATCAATTCTAAGAGTCTTTTGGTGGAATCTTTAGGCTTTTTTAGATACAAGATCATATCATCAGTAAATACGGATAGTTCCACCTCCTCTTTCCCAGTTTGGATGCCCTTTATTTCTTTCTCTTTACTGATTACTCTGGCTAGGATTTCCAGTACTATGTTGAAGAGAAGTGGTGACAGTGGATGCCCTTGTCTTGTTCCAGTTGTTAGGGGGAATGCTTTCAACTTTTCCCCATTCAGTATGATGTTGGCTGTGGGTTTGTCATATAAGGCTTTTATAATGTTGAGGTATGTTCCTTCTATGCCTAGTTTGTTGAGGGTTTTTATCGTGAAAGGGTGATGGATTTTATTGAATGCTTTTCCTGCATCTATTGAGATGACCATATGGTCTTTGATTTTGCTTCTGTTTATGTAGTGAATCATGTTTATTGATTTGCATATGTTGACCCATCCTTGTATCCCTGGGATGAAACCCCATTGATCATGGTGAATTATCATTTTGATGTGCTTTTGTATTCTGTTTGCTGGTATTTTGTTCAGGATTTTTGTATCTATGTTTAAGAGATATTGGTCTGTAGTTTTCTCTTTCTTTCATTGTTTCCTTCCTTCCTGTCTGCCTTTCCATCCCTCTCCCTCATTCTCTCTTCTCTTTTTCCTTCCTTCCTTCCTTCCTTCCTTCCTTCCTTCCTTCTTTCTCTTTTTCTTTCTTTTCTTTCTTTCTTTCTTTCTTTCTTTCTTTCTTTCTTTCTTTCTTTCTTTCTTTCTTTCTTTCTCTTCTTTCTTTCTTTCTTTCTTTCTTTCTTTCTTTCTTTCTTTCTTTCTTTTTTTTCTTCCTTTCTTCCTTTCTCTTTTTCTTTCTTTCTCTCTCTCTCTTTCTCCACCCCCCCCCTTTCTTACTGTTAGGGAGAATTCCCTCCTTCTGGATGTCATGGAATAATGTAGGATGGTATCAGTTCTTCTTTGCAGATCTGGCAGATTTCAGTTGTTAATCTGTCTGGGCCAGGGCTTTTTTTGTTTGGAGGTTTTTTATGGCTGCTTCAATCTTGCTGCTCATCATTGATGTGTACAGGATTTCTATTTCTTCCTGATTCAGGCTTGAGTGGTTGTGGGTTTCCAGGAATTTATCCAATTCCTCTCCATTTTCTAATTTGTGGATGTAGAGGTTTTTGTAGTATTCATGGATGATATTAGTACTTTGTATTTCTGTGGTATCAGTTGTAATATCTTCTTTTTCATTCTGATTGAGCTTATTTAAGTCCTTCCTCTTCTATTTCTGGTTAATCTGGAGAAATGTAATAATCTTCAAGGTCAAGAAACATCCCCACCTTATTGTTTCCAATGATAAACGCTTTTTCCTATTGTAGAGGAAACTACTAGGCTGAGTTTTACGGCAATCACTTTCTTTAGTTTCACCCCTTAATATAAATTTCTAAACAATATAGTTTCATTTCACTGGTTTTACATTTATGAAGATGGAATCAACAGTCTTGCTTTGTTTTTTAAATAAAAATTTTAATTTTTAGATAATTGAGAATTCACATGAAGTTGTTTAAGAAATAACACAGAGATCCCACATGCTTTTTCTTTTTTTTTTTTTTAAATTCTCTCATGGTAGCATCTTCCAAACCTGTAGTACAATATCACGACCATGATAATGACATTGGTAAAATCAACCAATCTTATTCAGACTATCTTAATTTTGCCCTTTTATTTCTCTTTACCTCCACCACCTCATATCCAAGGGGTATGACATTCTCTCTCTCTCTCTCATCCTCCCCTTGAAGCACTGCTTCTCAGAGGCTCCCACTTTAGGTCCTGTACACTTTCAAACCCTTCTTCATAGCCAGGGCTATGAACTACCAAGTCCCAACCTGTGTTTGCCATTTTTGTGTGTATTCTTTTACCTCTTCCTATTAGAGGCAATGTCAGTGCTTAATACAAGTCCTCTGCTCTTCTTCAGGGAGGCATTTCACCTCCCTTCCCACAACTCCTCTCCATACCCACAGATTTGCTGTGATGGTTTGCAGGTATTAGAAGCTTTGATGGAATTTCTTTTTTCCTTATAAATGACTTGAAATTTGCAGTGTTTTCTGTCTCTAAACAATGCTTAAGTCATAGGTCCTATATACTTTTATTTGTTCTCCTTGTGGATCTTATGGTTATTTTTGGAATGTGAGGGGAGATTGGAATCAGGCTACTGCTATTTTTCTTCAACTTCGTCTAATCTTTCTAACAGGGGTGTAAGTTATTATCACCTCTCAGTCCATTAAATAGAAGGAAACTGAGGCCTAGAGAAGTTAAATGATACTCAAGAAGTTGGTAAGTGGTACACTTGGTATTTGCTGATACACATTTAATAAAATCTCAGGATTGAAGGGACTGTAATATTTTCATTGCTTAGACTACACACATGCCCAGAGTGGCTACTGAAATTCCTGCTTGAATATCTCCAGTGATAAGGGACTCATTGCTTCCAAATGAGCCTGATATATCTTTGGATTCCCTAAATATGGCTAAAAAGGTCTATTTTATGTCATGTTGAATTCTGCTGCTCTGTATCTTTGAGTCTAGTCCAAGTTACACACTCTCAGGTTTGGGCACAGCTTAAATCTAAGCCCCTATCCTCACTCTAGTTCTTCATTACTAGAAGATAGTAATGCACCCTAGTCTTCAATAATACATTTTTGAGTTCCTTCTTCAAATGGACACATTGTCTCAGATATGTCTTACTTTATTTATACCTCTATTTTATAAATAGAGTAATGAACAGTAGTGAACACAGAATTACTTGGAAAATTTGACCAATGTAAAATAGAGTAGGACAGTTTGTTCTACTCTGGAAATTATATCCCGTGTATGTGTATGTGGACCATCATGTCACTGTGTAGGCAACATATGTAATGGTCAGGAAAAGTTCTAAGTCTTCTTCTCCGTGTGATGATGACAAGTAGCATGTCCCCCATGAAGTCCTTGTGCAGTTACCTGTCTGACTCCAAAGGCTGGACTTCCACATTTATAGCAATTGAATTTCATTGCATCCAACCCTACCCATCCTTTCAGCCTACTCAGATTTTACTTGGACCCTTATTCGTCTACTCTAACACTCTATTTTGTTTCCTTTAAAAAATTAATCATAACTCCAACAATGTCTTTATCTTAATGAATATAAAAATGTTGTATAGGACAAGATTGAAAAGAGAGGCCTAGTGCTTGCCACTCAAATTTTCCCTCTAAATGGATGATTCTTAAAGCAGTACTATTTAAGATATGTGCCAAGCTATGATTAGAATATAACCCATTTAATTATTCAATTAATATTTATGAATGCACACCTACCCAAAAATACAGCCAAACATTTGAGGATCTTGTAAAACTTAGGATTTTTGGTTTTGATCTCAGATAAATGGGTCAAATAATCTTCCCTTTCAATGGACTAAGTCTTCATTCTTTCCCTATCTTTCTATCCCCTACCCTAGTTCATTTATCAAAGAATAAAATCCACACATATATTTTTAAATAGGTTCCATCGTTTCATTTATTTTGAGAATCACCAGTGTATATAATGTCACATGCTTTCTATTAGTTTACTCAGCATGCATTGGCATTTTAATTTTACCTTTGTGTTTTTTCTCTCTTTCTTAGATGGGATGGGAATCCATTTGCCAGTTGGCTGCCTCTATGTTCCCAATAATAGACTGTGACCTAATCACAGGTTTATAGCAATGAATATACTTTATAGGAATTTATCTCCTATAAAATTCTCCTATATAATACACATCCATATAAGCTCAATACAGTGAATGATCATGTTGCTCTAAATGGAAAGTCAAGGATTTATTTTAAATTAAAGTTTGTCATAAATTTGATTTACATCAAATCCCAACTCCCATAACAACAGGAACAACAAAAACCTGAAGGCTTGCTGTAATTAAATAGGTCTTAGATCAAACACAGGGTCTGTTGGAAGAACCACACTTTGCACAGTAGTGTATACTTCATCTAAGCTTTATTTGCTAGTGCCTGTTACCAACAAAGAGTGCTGAAGCTATTCAAGTCATTGAGAAAGTCTTCATCCTCTAAAATATAAGAAAGTTTACTATGTGTTTAGATTATAGGAAAGAATGATTGAAAATGGTATTCCAAAGCAAATTTTATACCAACCATCATTCAATATGATTAACAAGCTCATATTAAACAAATCTACATGTTTGAGATTTGTAAGATTTCTAATGCTCTAATTTCTAATTGACACATGGGAAATAACTTTAAAAATTCATCTGTTAAAAATTCACTTTTATAGAATGTTCTTGAAATGACAAAATTATAAAGATGAATGATTAGTGGTTGTCAGGAATTAGGGCTGGTGGAGTGAAAAGGGCTGGATGTGACCATAAAGAGGGAGATCTTTGTAGTGATGGAACATTCTGTATATTAATTGCAGTGGTGGTTACATGAATCTATGCATGTGATAAAATTGTATAAAACCACACACATACACATACATAGTACATGTCAGTTTCTTGGTCTTGATACCGTACAGTAACTTTGTAAGATGTAACCACTGGGGAAAACTGGGTGAAAGGTACATAGGATCTCTTCATACTATTTTTATAACTTCTTATAAATGTATAATTATTTCAAAATAGAAACTAAAAATCCCCAAATTTATACAATCTATTCATTGTATAGTTCCTCCCACAAAAGTTAGCTCATTATCATTTTACAGATATTTGTCAAGATTAAATACAAGTTTTTTGCCTCTAGTCATTTCTGGAATGAAGCAGGACTATAAACAAATAAACTCTAAAAAGTTTAAAAGTTACTGAAATAAGAGTTAGGAATTTTGTGATTAAATAAATAAAGTAACCTTACAGAGTTAAAGTAATCAGATAGTCAGTTTTCAGCAAGTAATGCAAAGTGAAAACCCCCAACTCTCTAAAAAGTTAGCCCTACTAGTTAAGGGAATAAAATCTCCTCTTTGTCTTTTCCATATTATGGGGCAACACCTATTACCCCATAAGTCATTCAATAACTCAAATAATGTAAAAGGAAGGGTTCTCAGAGTCTTCTATTCATTTAGGTTTCAGGAAGATAATCCTCAGGAAAGAAGTTCAGAATTTCATGTGGTTCTCTGTTGTTCATTACCACGGCAGTCAGTTGTATACAGCTAAATTGTTGTGTATACTAAGCTAGTGATGTGGGAAATCCCCACAATTCGGAATTTAAACATGAGAACCTGGATAATTTGGTGTTTGTGCATACAGAGAAAGTGACATATATACATAGATAGATAGCTATAAATACAGATATAGATACAGTTGATGGGATTACCTTACAGAGCCAGAGTGTTTGAGTGACAATTAATCTAAAGAAGGGTGAAGTCTTGTACCAGCACATACCATGAAAACTATAAGCACAGTGACAAATCTTGAGTAATACTCAGGACAAATTAGCATTCTTTAGCTAACATTATTGTTGACAGTCTGTTGCTAGAACCTGAATCTCAGAATTAAGAAGCCCAGAAAAATTTCTCATGCAGCTGCAGATTATTATATTAAGCTCCAGACCAAACATATGGGCCAGAGAATGGCAGAGATTTTTCTTCTACATGCTCTTAATCTTAATGTTGGACTAACCATAGACAGCAGATTGAATCTTTTAAGCATTTTCATTACTATCATAAAATTAACAAGCAAACAAAAGAACTAAAGTTTGGTTCATACAGGTCATGCAATACCAAAAGAGAGGTAAAAAATGTAAAAAAGCAAAAAAAAAAAAAAAAAACCCCAAACCATGAACTGTTGAGTGTGAGAGACTTGGATTCCAGACACATATCTGGAATCCAAAGCTATAGCAGTTTGGGCAAGTTATTAGGCAAATTGTTAAATTTGGGCTAGATTATGTTATGGTTACATTCTCCTTCCTCTAACTTGGCTCTAAATCTCAGAAGTTTATTGCTTCTTTTGTGTGTCCAACACTAGTCAGCAAAGGGATGTTGTCCAACATAGTCACTCCAGGATCAAGGGTGACAAGGGCTCTATCTTGAAAAATCCTTCACCAACGCAGCAGAAAGGGCACACAGTAAATTGTACATGGGCTCTTAATGCTTCCCTACCACTTCTATTCACTTTTGTTGATGAAAGCAAGTCACACAGCCACACCTAACTTCAGAGGATGTGGAGAAGTACAATTTTCTAGTGTGTCGGAAGGAGAGAACTGGAATATTTATAAACAACCCCAGTGAATACCATATTTTCTTAACTCTTTCAACTTAAGTTTCCTCTCCTGGAAAACTGGGACAATAATACCTAACTTACAAGATGCTTCAGTGTTTCAGTTCATGGTTACAAGCAGATCTCTGGTACCACACTGCCTAAGTTGGAATCCCAGTGTTAAGGCTTGTTAGTGTAATCTTGGGTAAGTTTCTTACTTGCTTTCACCTCAGATTTCTCACGTGAAAAATAACATTCATGCTTATTATTGAATTTCGAGGATTAAATCTGTTAATATAAGCACATAGTATGGGCATTAAGTATTTGCTCGTGGCCTCTGGCATGGCTTCTGGAGTATAGAGAATCCTCAGTGATGATGGTGGTTGCCATGATTATTTTTATCATAATAGAAGCCAGGCTTGCTGCTTCCCAGCACTGACTTATTGAATACCTATGAAGGAAAAGTCAGTAAAAGTCTAATCGGATTCCACCAAAAGAGCTGGATTAGATGATGCAGAATTTAAAAAGTTCTCTGAAGCAATAAGCATGGCAGGTGTAGTTGACACAAAACTAGAAGTTTCCTGAGGGTGGGAACATCTACTCATTTTCTGCTCCTGTCCAATGCTATGACTGAGCCAAGTAGATATTTGTAGAGTAGGATGGCATAGAACGGCCCAGCATAACTGCAGTGACTGCACTATAACTAACAATGTCCAGTCACAGCTACAGGAAGGCAGTCAGATGCCCCTTCAGCACATGCACATGACTGGGCTAGCAACACTAAAATTATTTTAAAATTCAAAGGTGGTTTTAAAAACATGTGGTTTTATTTGTCTTTCCAGGAGCATTTAGCCTAGTGTTGAAAGCTTTTTAGTACAGCTAGAAACTCACAGCTTTCTAGTGACTGAACTATATGGTGAAGTCCTGGATATTGTCAGGTTTTCAAGTAATGGGCATTACCAGACTACAGAAATAACTGGTCTGCCCCATAAAACCTGGAAGTTAAAATAGGATGTATTTTCTGAGCCAAAAGGTAAGCACGTTAAGGCCATAACTTGGCTTTTTGGTGAACTCAATGTTACAGAAATGTTTGCAGTCACTCTAAAGTCACAGGACATTTTTCTAGTCAGTTTGGAGGTAATTTTTACTCTTTAATTATGATTATTTTTAAGATCATCACTTTTGTCTCTTTCAGATCTGCAGGCTCCCAAGTGGTACATTAGAGATATGCATTAAACTTAAGACTTAAAAGTATACATAGTTCAAATTTTCCTAAAAGTAATCTTTAAGAATATGGGGGGACTACTGTTATTTTGGTCAAAACTATTTCTTGTTGAGTGGGACTTTCCCAAACCTCATAGGAATGACATTCCTCAGTTACTGTGACAACCAAAAATGCCTGCACACATTTCCAAACACCCCCGTGGGGCTGCATGGGCTTCGGATGAGAAGCATTAAGGGATCTTGTTAGCACATGTGACTTGATATGTGACTGAGTCAAGATTTTCAAGTTTTGGTTGAATATAAAACGGTTTTATAGTTCAAGGTGAAGTTTGAATTTGGAGCTTTTTTTTTCTTTCGTAAAAGGAAACTTTAAAAGACAATTTTAACAATCACAAAACATTTTGTTCAAGGAAAGGACAAAAGCTCCATCACAATAACCACTCTAAGAATTAAAAATAAGAATGCTAAATGTACAATCTATTCATATTCTTAATTCTGAGGAAAACTTTAGTTCAAAAAATATGATAGTAGAGGACTTATATTTTTCTAGTCCAATTCTGAGTTACCTGGCTGTGGAAAGGCTGAGACATCACAGAATCCAAAGCTGGCAGTGTCTCCTTCAGTCCTCCTGTGGCTCCCAATGGCCCAGTATCCTGGGAAAGCCAGTTAACCATGTCTTGACTTCCTTCCCTGCAACATAAGTGAAGCAACACAGCAGCCTGGCAACAGCTGAATGCTTTTGACATCAGCCTTTTTTCTCTGACCTTTTAGTAATTTGCTTATTTGCTAGAAAATGGGGATCAGACTGTTATAGTGAGCTTTTGAGGGGAGTGGTGTTCTACAAAATAGGATACTCTGTAGTTAGTATCTTGAAGAAAAGAAGATGTTTGGTTAAAAGTCACTTTGCTATGTGAACTCATGCGTGGTGTAATCTTTTGTGCCAGTTTCAGAGAATGTTCCTCTAGATATGTGCTGTCAGCATGTTTTGAGAGAAAGACAATCTGGGAGAAAGCATTTGTCTTAGTAACTGCTTGAGTAAGAGTTCTACCTGCCTTCTTTAAAATCAGGTGACATAGCTTTAATATTTAATTTTTGAGAGTTTTTATTAAAGTATCAATACACAATTAGAAAAGTGCACTAACAAATTTCTGGTTGAGGGCTTTTCACCAAGTGACATCTGTGTAACCAGTACTCAGATGAAGAACGGGCACATCCCCAACACCCCGGAAGTCCTGTGCCTCATGCCCACTTCCAGTCATTAGTTCCCACCCCAAAAGCTAACTATATCCTGACTTTTGTCACCATAGATATAGCTTTGCCTGTTTTTCAAATTAGTGTTAATAGAAACATATAGTATGTTCTCCTTAGTGTCTGGCTTATTTGGTTCAATTTTATGTTTATAAGATGCACTCATAATTTCATATGAAGTTGTAAATCATTCATTATCAGTGCTGGATAGTATTATGTTGTATGAATATATCACAATTTATTTATGAATCCTATTGTTGATTGGCTTTTGGATAGTTTCTGATTTGGGGCTATTACAAATATGTTTATACAAAAAACATTCTTATTTCTTTTGGACAACATGGTACAAATTTCTGTGGGGTAGGTAACAACAACTGGGACATAGGATTTGTTCAGCATAAGTAGAGACCACTAAACAGTTTTCTAAAGTGGTTGTACCAACTTATGCTCTTGTTGGCAGTGTTAGTATACATCCTGGCCAATGTCAGATTTTTTTTTTGTCTTTTTAATTTTACCCCTTTTAGTAGGTATGTCTTAACATTTAGCTGTGATTTAATTTGCATTTACTTGAAAACTAATGAGGCTGAGGAACTTTTTATGTTAATTGATCATCTGTATCTCTTTTGTGAATTCTCTGTTCAAGACTTTGTTCATTTTTCTACTGGGTTGCCTGTCTTTTCTTATTAATTTATAGTATTTCTTTATATATTCTGGATATAAGATATTCTACATGTTGTTAATACCTTCTCTTCTATACTTTGCCTTTTCATTTTCTTAATATTGTCTTTTGGTGAACAGAAATTCTTAGTATTATTATAATCTAAATTATCTTTTTTTTTCTGGTTGGTGTTGTCTTGTAAATTTTTTTTTTATTTCAGCATATTATGGGGGTACAGATGTTTAGGTTACGTATGTTGCCCTTACCCCCCCTCCCCCCCGAGTATGAGTTTCAAGCATGTCCATCTCTTGGGTGGTGCGAATTGCACTCTTTGTGTATGCATATACCCGTCCCCTCCTCCCCCTCCCCCCTCCCCCTGCCCGACATCCAGTAGATGTTATTCTTGTATGTACACTTATGTGTTGATCAGTTAATACCAATTTGATGGTGAGTACATGTGGTGCTTGTTTTTCCATTCTTGGGATACTTCACTTAGTAGAATGCATTCCAGCTCTATCCAGGAGTATACAAGAGGTGCTATATCACCATTGTTTCTTAAAGCTGAATAGTACCCCATGGTATACATATACTACATTTTATTAATCCATTCATGTATTGATGGACACTTGGGTTGTTTCCACATCTTTGCAATTGTGAATTGTGCTGCTATAAACATTCGGGTGCAGGTGTCTTTCTTATAGAGTATCATTTGTTCTTTTGGGTAGATGCCCAGTAATGGGATTGCTGGATCGAATGGTACTTCTAATTGTATCTCTTTAAGGTATCTCCATATTGCTTTCCACAGAG
>RJWJ010016573.1:0-22070 GCA_004363605.1 Indri indri
GTGTCCGCACGGCTTCTGGTGAGGGCCTCATGCTGCTTCCAGTCATGGCGGAAGGGGAAGGGGTGCCAGATGTGCAGAGATCACATGGTCAGAGAGGAAGAAAGAGAGAGAGAGAGAGAGGTGCCAAGTTCTTTTCAACAACCAGTTCTCTCGGGAACTAAGTGAGAACTCACTTACTCCTGAGAGAATGGCACCAAACCATTCATGAGGGATCTGCCATAATCCAAAAACTCCCACCAGACCCCACCTCCAACATTGGGAATCAAATGTCAACAAGAGGTTTGGAGGATCAAATATCCAAACTACAGCAGAGACAGTCTGGTTTGCATGGAAACTTTAATTTGGTAATTAACCCCTCTGATTTTATCTTTTTCATTTTTAAAGCCTCAAATGCTATCAAAAGATGTCACTCCACATCACGCTTCTCATAATTATCATTGCCCACATACTGATCAAATGCACTGCCATTTGATCTCCCAAACCTTGAATTCCACTGGTACCTCATTCCAATTAAATGAAAGTGGAATTTTAGTAGTGGTGGTGCCATTTCATGTAAGGGTTATAACTACCACACTTAGCAAAAGGAATAGATTTTGTCTTGCCTTCAGATTCATGGGAAATTCACCTCCAAAACTTCATCTGGAAGGTCTGTTTCCTTGGATCATCTCTGGAACCAATTGTCTTATCCTGGGTTCCCTCAAAAGCAAAAACTGACCCTAAGCTCCATTGAATAGGTTAAATCCCAGGAGAGAAAGAGAGAAACAGGAGAAAAAAGAAAGCAAATGCAAGCTGGCCATAGCTTCTCAAGAAAACACAGTTTATGACTTGGTCATGAGGGATATCCCTGGAGGGGCTGTATGGAATCACTGCATCAAGGGAAGGGAAAAAAAGCATTTTTTTTTTTCAGACTGCTTATTTCATGTCTTGCTGTTCGAAATCCATCCCACAGGGGAATTAACATAAACATTTAATCAGTGTGGTTTTGCCCCCACAGACATCCACCAGGGAAGCCAGAGTAAGGATTGGTCTGGTTGGCTTGGACCTGGGTGGTGGAGCAGCTTCAGTTCCCTCTAAGACAGGCCTGAGTGAGACTGAGTCGAGAGAAGGATGAGATGACAGCAGTGTTAGGACATGAGACTGTGGCCACAGGGGCCTTACAGCCGTAGTAAGGGCATGAGCAAGGAGCCTCCCGGAAAGAGAGCCCTAGGGGGCCTCAGGTATTACATAAACAAGGCCAACGTATCTTTGTCCTAGTAGTTCTCCGTTTATCCCTCCTCCATTTATCCCTTGCCTTTCTTTACTCTGGTCTGTTCCCTTAGAGGCTGGCCCTAAGGACTGCATTATTCCATACGCCTTTCCATGTCATTTCTGGTTGGATTCAGCTAATGGGAGATACCAGCAGATCAGAAAATGGAAGTAAGAGTGTTCAGAAAATTTCTTCCCCCTCTCCCTTCCTGAATGATGCTGTGATTCTAGCAGTGGCTACATCTTTCTGTGACTAAGTACTGCTGGAAGGCCCTTCTTCCATGATTGCACTAACACTGGTTCTTCTCCTCACCCTTACATGCCTAGCTTCCTACTTGGGTTCTTCAACATTCCTCAATGGTACCCTTTCCCCAGAGCAGGCATAGGCTCTTCATCAAATTCCCTTCAAAGCCCCAGATGAGTTCCTTCTATTTCCTAAGGGGACACTAAGTCTACATTTTCTTTGTTCATCTCATTCTGCTGTTCTATCAATTCTTGCTTGAGCCTTTTCATTTTAATGTTCTTATTAACTTATCCTAGTAATTATGAAGCATTTCCTTCCCTTCTATGAGTTATATTTTCTTATAGGTTGGGATCTTTGTCTTATTTCTGCATGTCGTGTTCATTTTCTAAGTGTATTTACTTCTTCTAACTGTATTTCCTTCTGTATTATATTTGCTTAGTCATTGTGTCATTTCTTTCTATCTGGCTCCTGCATGAGCCACTCTGTGCAGATGTTCTATTTGCTCTGATATTTTGGGGGTGATTTATTGACTCTTCTCTCACTGTACCTGAATTCAGTTAACCTTCTCTTTAAAGTGTAGATATTTGGTTGTCTTTCCATTTTTCGAAACCAGAGAAAATAGCTGAGAAACACACACATACACACAAATACACACACTGTGGAAAGTGTCATTGAATTTCTGCCTAGTTTTCATTTAAACATCTGAAGTTTCTCTCTCTTTCTCTGATATTTTGTTACTTGCTCTGGCTACAGCCCATATTCTAAGCATTTGAAGAGACATCCTTGGGCTTTGAAAGTTCTCTCCAAGTCACCGATGTGGAAGAACTTGCAAATGAATCCACCCAATATTTTGACAGGAAATCCTACAACTATTCTTACAGTTGTCTGGGGTATTAGTTTCCTATTGCTGCTGTAACAAACTACTACAAATTTAGTGGCTTAAAACAACATAAATCTATTATATTACAGTTTCTAGAAATCAGAAGTCTAAAACTACAGAGCTGCATTTCTTGTGGAGGCTCTAAGGATGGGTGCTAGGTTGAGTAGTGTTCCCCACCCCCCAATTCATGTCCATCCAGAACCTCAAAATCTGGCCTTATTTAGAAATATTAATAGCTTCTTTGCAATTGTAACTAATTAAATTAAGATGAAGTCATAGTGGTTTGAGGTGGCTCCTAAATGCAATGACTGATGCCCCTAGAGGACAGGAGCTACCCAGACAAGACAACAATGTGAAGATAGATGAAGGCAAAAAATTGTGTGGATGCAGCTGCAAGTCAAGGAATGCCAAGGATTTCCAGCAACCACCAGAAGCTAGGAAGGATTCTTCTTTAGGTTCTTTGGAAGGAGCATGGCCCTGATGATAGCCTTGATTTTGGACTTCTAGTTTCCCAAGTTGGGAGAGAATGCATTTCTATGTTAAACCACCCACTCTGTGGTACTTTGTTATGGGAGGCCTAGGAAACACAGGGAGAATCCATTTCCTTACCTTTTTCAGCTTCTTTGGCTTGTTGGCTACACATCAATCCAATCTCTGCTTCCATTGTCACATCTTCTTTCTGACTCTGACCCACCTGAGATCCTCTTATAAGGAGGTTTGTGCTTACATTGGGTTCACCCCCATAATCCAGACGTCCCTATCTCAAGATTCTTAACTTAGTCACATCTTCAAAGTCTTTTTTGGCATATAATGTAACATAATGACAGATTTCTGCTATTAGGACATGAACATTTTTGAGGGGTTGGGTTGGGAGGGAACTATTCTGCCTACCAAAGCTGGGTTGGCTCCTTGAAGTTTGAGATATGCCAATGGTTTATAATAAATTACATTAACAACAACAACAGAAATTCCCTGACATTATAATAAGGAAAGTGTCAGAAGGCTCAGAGGGGAGGGAGTGTTATCATAGACTAGTTACTATGTAAGACCTGAGAACCCACCACCTGAGTACATGTCCTGAGAGGGCTCAAAGGACACTTTCTTCATAAAGGAAGGAATTCCATGGTGAAAGGAAAGGGAAAGAAGAAAATCCCTGGAAAGCCCAGTGGTAGCCACCCTCTAAACAACAAGATCAACAGCCAAAGATGCTGTCATGGACCTGAGTTTACTAACATCTGTGGGAATGATGGGAGGCCTAAAGAAGCGACCAGGTGGCAACACTTAACCTCCAGAAGAAAGGTGAACTGAATTACTTAATTAGTCCAGCTGCAGGGCTGGTAATCAGAGTGCTTTGACCCACAGTAATCCTTGGCTTTGTCTTAGAGATCATGGTGGTCTTATGGTCAAGAAAGATGTACTGCTTACAATTCACAATAATACATGAACACTAGAGGTATTGCTTACCATTTATAATAATAAATAATTGAGATCTGGCAAGCAGAAGGCTGATGTCAGCCACCTCAATGGAAGCCTGAGGTCCCCATCAAGTTTCCAAACTTAGACAGTTTCAGATACACAGTCTAATTGATTGAAGGGGAAGCCAGGCTCCTTTAAGAAAGGACCCTGAAAAGTCAACACAAGTATATAAATTAAAATTTCTCCAATCCTTGTTCAGGGATTCAAAGGCCAATGAGTCAAGGAAATGTTCACCAGGGAAAGAGGAATACCCAGATCCTTTGGATGTTGTTGCGTACAGAGTCTGAGTGGACACTGATACTACTTGGAGTCATTATGCTACTACAGTCAAAATGTCACTATAGCCCACTCCTGTTAGGGGGAGTGTATGTGGAGGAAAGATTTCAAGTGTACCCCTGGCTCAGATCCACCTCACTATGGGTTCAATGGGTCTATAGGACCACTCTATAGTCTTTTTTCTAATCCCTGAGGTCCTCACAGTGATGGGCATTCTTGGTAGTTGAAAGACACATTACTTTCTTGACCCATGGAGAGTCATTATGGTAGAAAGGGCCAAGAATCTCGGAGCGTTTCCTTCTCATGTAGAAAGCAAGTAAATCCAGGAACTCTTGTTTATCTCAGCCTTTACAAGTCTATTCTCTGCATGTGTCATAGGAGTTTGCTGATTAATAATTATTCTGATGGACAGGGCTTAGATAAATCCTGAAGATACATTGATTCAACAGCCACTCTAACTGTTGCATTTCTGTAGAGTCTTCCTGGCAAGGAGATGTCATATAATCCAGCTCTGCACAGTGAGACATATAATAGATAGAAGTCCCTGAGCAGAATGTTCCATTATGGAAAAAGACATATGCCATTTGCTCTTCTTCCTTCTTCCTGCCTGAAATACCAATGTGATGCTAAAGATACAGCACCCACTATGAACTCATGAAAGCAAAAGCCACATATTAAAGAAGGTATACCAGCTATGGAAAAGGAACCTGGTTCCTTGATGGCATCTTTGAGCATTCTATCTACGCCTGGGCTTTGCATAATGTCAGAAAATAAACCTCTTTGTTTTGCATAAGTCACTATGATAGGATTAAGTATTATTCACAACTGAACATAATCCTAACAGAAACAGTGGGATCATCTGTACTTGCTCAAAATCCATCTTTTTTAAGTCTCCAGGGGCTCCTCTCTTGTCTACTGAGTAAAGCTTAGTAAGTCCATATTTCGTTCTATAAGCATAACCATGTCCAAGATACTAAACATTCCTCAACTTCGTTTTTTCTTCTTTCTTTAATTATCCGGAGGAAGATTGAATGCTTGTATATTTAAGGAGAATGTAAGACTAAAACTAAGCACTTGCTTTGTTTCTCATAGAGTATATGATAAATTCATCAGCAGAGAGTTGGGGAAAAAGTTTTATCTACTAATTGCCTAATTTTCAATATGTCTTATAACCACCTGAATCTCAGTTTCCTGTTCTGTAAACTAGGGAGAAAGCATTGATGCCCACCTTACCAGGTTGGTAGGAGGACTAAACTGAAACAAGAAAAATGTATAATAGGAAAGGCCCATGGGAGCCACAGGTTTCCTGACAAACATTAGCCACAGTGGCCTCACTTCTTAGGGGTCTACTCCCTTCAAGGTCAGGGAGCATGTCTCATACCTCTGTAGTGACACACTGAGGAGCACAGTATCCAGCCCAGAGCAGGAGTTGTAGGGCTTGATGAATGAATAAATTCATGAGTAAAAGGATGACTGAATAAATGAGCTGTGGTGGGAAGACAGAAAAATAGAGGTGACGTGCTACCGAATTAAGCCTATTCCATGCTGGCTCCGTGGCCTCCTACAAGGAAAAGGGTTTTCACATCCGTAGAAGCCCGGGGGCTTGCCCTGCTCAGAATCACCTTTCTTTAAAAATGGGCGCTAAAGGACATAAACAGGAAAACAACAGCTTTATTTCTGATATAGAAAGGACTTTCACTAAGCATGACTCAGGCTTTACTGTCACTCTCAGTCACGACCTGCAGGAAATGACCCGTTTTAGAGCAGACCACGGAGTGAGGGGAAGGTAGGGGAACCCCAGGCAGGCTGGGCTGGAGGAGGAAGCAGGCTTGCGGCTGCCTGCGTGGGGCCTTTGGAGATTATGAAGAGTAACTGAACGTCTCCGCTTACTCCCAGATTAGAGAGTGCGCAGACCAGACATCCACAGGAAGCGGAAGCCCCACTCAGTCTGTAACCGGATGTGAGCGCGTGCATATGTGCGTGCCTGCGTATATGCGTTACGTGCTTGCGTGCGTACCTGACCAATCAGACAGATGGAATGGAGCGCCGTCAGCGCCTCTCCCCAAAGGGCGGGACCTGGGCAGTAAGAGTCGTCACGGCTGTCCTTTACTGCGCAGCTACCCTGTGACCGGTGTCCTGCATTATCTCGCTAACCTTCCCTGTAACCAACAAGGGAGGTTTGATCATCTTCCTTAAGTGGAAGTCCTGAGGGACCCAGCTTCCGGGAGGCTCCTGCGGGAGTGTGTTACAGACCTGGGATTCAGACCCAGCAGGAACGTCCGGGGGCGCAGGCGGAAAGGCGCCGTTCTCTGGGAAGTGGGAGGGACTCACGTTCTTTGAGGGCTACTTGTATGTGGTCACGGCAATCAGCGTTTCTCATTTGTGGTCTCATCTTTATCACTGACCCAGTGGATCAGTTTTATTGGTCCCACTTCAGGAACAATTAACTGGAACCCGGAGGTATCAGGTATGTTGTCCAAAGTCAAAAAGATGGTAAAGGACAGACCGGATTTGAGTCCAGGCTGATTTCAAAGTTGTGTACTCAACCATTAGACGAAGTTCTGGGTGTGGGTTCAGATTGGGGCCCCCCTCCTCCTTGAGGAAGGAGAGGCAATCTATTCAGTATCAGAATTATTTTTCTCTTGGGAGAGCTAGGAAAGTAGGAGAGAAAGGAACTAGAATAAAATCAAACCCTCGATCCGTAGATGGATGCAGTGGAGACCCGTTACTCCAGGGGCAATGGCTGGAGCCAACAGCCTGTTCTGGTTTCACACTGAAGGGACTGTGTACCAAGCGGGAAGTATGCCCTGTTTCAGACAGGATGAACTTTACCTGCCTCAAGGCTTGGAGGAGCAGATGGAGTCTACATTTGGGAACAAGGTTCCTATTCTACCAAGAATTTGAAGAGGTGACTCAGAAGTAAACTGATGGGGAAAGCAAAGTCAGAGCAGACGAGGAGGCAAAGCCTCAGAGGCTGGGATGCTGTATGACCTCAGAAAAATTCTTCCCCTCTCTGGACCTCAGTACCTTTTAATTTACCTACCAATCTCTGAATTGCTTCAGCTCTGACAATCTAGGACTGTCAGGACTAAAACGAGCATCTGTTCATGGGGAACAAATCAGTGTAAAGGGAAATTCAGTTATTAGCAACAATGAGGAAGAACCTACAATGCTCACAGATGCTCCAGCTGGTGTAATATGGGTCTCAACTTTGAGCAGCTCTTGGATTTTACAGAGATCATAATCTGATGATTTGTGAACAAAATCCCCCTGCATACCAGTTCTGATTAGCCAGCAGTGTGAATGACAAAAGAAAGGGAATTAGAATGCCTTTCGATAGGGTGTGCCCTCCCTGGTGTGCCACAGGCCTGCTCTGCTCCCTCCTTTGTCTTGGCTTCTGATGACAACGCATTTGAGTTTGTGCCTCCAAATTAGAATCTTAATTTGTCTTGCAGAACACTAGTTCAGCCTCCATTTCCTCCCATCCCTCCCTGGCCACTGCAGGCCAAGAGGGAGGCTGTAATTTGTGGGCTGCCCTTTCATTGCAGCATGAGCAACACAAATGCCTTAATCCTCCTTTGCCCTGCAGAGCTGTGCCCAGCAGCTAGGCCCCCAGAGGACCTTAAGGCCAGCGTGAGCGGGATTCTCTCCCATGCATTATTCACACCAGTGCTTCCCTTTCTATTTTTAATGTTCAGCGTGTAGCAGTTCCCTCCGCCAGCTATTTTTAGCATCATTGCTGCCAGCTGACAGCAGAGACAAAGGCACCAAGGCACCTTGAGAATGACAAATGGCGATTTCAATGATGAAAATAGAAAGGCTATTTTTCATCCAGAAAAGAAAGGGAAGAAAATGTCTATAGTTGCAAAGTGCTGGGGCTTGAATTGAATTTCTAATTTGGAACACATAGGCTGCCATGCACATAAAGGATTTCCTTACACACACTCACACGCTCATCATTTTCCCAGATCAAATGCACCCTCCCCTCTGCAGCTTTATCTGATGCTCCCCTCTGCTCCTGATGAGCCCTCCTCTCTCTAGATAATAACATCTCCATTATTGTGGTTCTCACATGGTCTTTTAAATGTTTGCTTCCCTCCAGGCTGTGAGCTCCTTGAAGGCAAGGACTTACTGTTAGATCTCCATTGTTTAGTACTAAGAAGAAGTGGCCCCAGCCATCCAGAAGCTGGCTGGGCACCCACAGTTGGGCCGTATCATTCTCCTGTTGAACATAAACAATCTCACTGAATACCACTATCATAGAAGGTTACTCTAAGACCATGAGAAAGTGAGACAAAACAAGATCACTTCATAATTTTGTTTGAGCATAGACAAAAATAAGGTTGTTGTACCTCCCACAAAATATCAGACACCCCTCTTGGCTAGAATGAGTGACTGCTAATTCTTAATCACAGCTTTCTTCTCTCTCTAGTCTGCCCTCCCTGTAGACAAGATTTATGGAGATACTCAAATTGCCTCCACTTTATGACAGCACCCAACCCAGAGAAAATCCCTGCTTTTTCAGAACTGCCCCCAAGTCTCCGAAGAAAGTCTGAATCCCATAAGTTCTTTATGGCACCCCCTTACTGAGACACTGTATAGTTCCCTATGGTATTCATTTTCCTTTGCTGCAATGAGTAATAAACCTAATGTGTTCAGCTACAGGAGTGTTCCTGGTGACCTTTGGCTAAGAGGTGTTGACAGCACAAAGTCTCACAGAAGTATAAGGTCAATGCATGTTTGATGAATAATATGAATAGTCAGGGCCAGGACTAGGGTGACACCAGCAAGGCACCCAGGCACAGATCAGAGGACCTAGGCACTTCACTTGATGCATTCTAATCCCACCCTGGGAGTAGCTGTCTTACCGAGCAATTGTGTATATTGAATATCTAATTCCAACTCAAAGAGTTCCATAGGTAGGTACTATTATTTCCAACTGTTTTGGGATCAGGAAACAGAGACTTCCAGAGGGTAAGTAAATATCCCTAATCACCTATGTCTTGAGGGGTAGAGAAAGGGCTGCACCAGGTCTGGCTGTGTTCCTGCCCAATGTAATAAATTACATGTGTGTATATGAAAAATGAGTGGAAAAATTTAAATGCAAACATAGACTTTAAAGTCCTAATAGGAATTTTAATTTGAGGACTCTATCTGTAGGTAAGAAGGTAAGGTGCTGAGCAGAGTGTTTGACATGCAAAAATTTATATAATGAAGTCATTGCTGGTGGTGCCGGTATTGAATAGTTCAAGCTAATCATGTAATTACATCCTCCCTGCCAGTGACTGGCTCAGAAACAAATATTTAACCTAATTCCAGGAACTGAGACGTGGGAAGGAAGCCTTCTGTGGGGCTTCTGGGAAATGGTTTCCTCTCCCCTCAAAATGAACCCCTGGAAGAGCCAGTATTATTCCTCCTCTCTGTGTTGCCTTGGGGTATGATTGGAGGATGTTGCAGCCACAGTGCACCCAGTCTCAGGAGGAGGCCAGCCCTGAGCATGGCTGAACTAACTTCATGTTATGTGAGACAAGTGTTTCCTTATTGACGAGGCTAGTTCACCTTGGAGTTTCTGGTACTTGCATGAAACTTACTCCTCTCATGCCCTTGCTGATACATGCCCTGGTTGCTTTGAGGATTCTCTGACTGTCCTCGCCAAAGCAGCACCTATCTTGTCACCTCTCTCCCCTTACTCTGTGTAATATTCCTACATGGCACTAACCATGACTTGAAATTGTATTACTCATTTAATTATCACCTCACTGCATTTCATCACTAGAAGGTAAGCTCCATCAGGTGAGGGTGAAGTCTGTCTTATTCATCACGGCATCATTACCATATTAAACAGTGCTTGGCATGGAGGAGGCACTCAACGAATATTTGTGGAATAAATGAATAAATGGAAGGGTATTTGAACAAGTGAAAAACCAGAGGAATTTAGTTGTGAACCTTCACCGAAATCCAGCCTTTAATTATAGTTTCTATTCTATATGCAGATATGAGGGGTGTGAGGAGAATGAATGACTTGTGCAGTCACATAATTAGAGAGAGGAGGAGCCAGGTGTCAAGGCCAAGTAGATTTGAGTGCAATATCCTTGTTCTTAACCACAGTTCTCTATTGCCTGATAGGGCATGAGGGGAGTGGGTGTTTAGCCCCTTGTACAATCAATAGTTTGTGTATGAAATGATTTGGATGTGGTTTTTCTCTGCTAAAACTCATGTTGGTATTTGATTCCCAATGTGTTAGTGTTGGGAGGTGGTGCCTAATGGGAGGTTTGGGCCATAGAGGCAGATTCCTCATGAGTAGATTAATGCCGTCCTGTGGGCGCGAGTGAGTTCTCACTCTGTGGAAACGGATTAGTTAGCAGAGAGCGGGTTGCTATAAAAGTGAGTTTGGCTTCCTAGACTCTCTTGCTTTCTCTTCTGCCCTGTGATCTCTTTGCACATGCCACTCCCCTTTTGATTTCTGTCATGAATCGAAGCAGTATGAGGCATTCAGCAGGTGCAGCTGCCCAATTTTGAACTGCCCAGCCACCAGAATCCTGAGCCAAATAAACCTCTTTTCTGTATAAATTACCCAGCCTCAGGTAAAGCAACACTAAATAGACAAAGACAGTGTAGAAGGCATGATCTGCTAGAAATAAAGGGAGAGTGTCATAGTCCTGTTTTATTCTGCATTGTTCAGTCCACACATGGAGTCATGAATTAAATTCTCAGCACCATGTTTTGACCAATAGGGATGTATTTAGAACAGGGAATCCTGGAGAATAAGAGATCTGAAAACTTTCCGGGAGCTAGAAAAATGGCGTCCCCAGGGACCAGAAAAAGAGTGGGAGGAAGACAATGGAATTTCTAGGACAATATATTCCCTTGACCTTCCACTCATAGATAAGGGAGCCATGTGCTAGGCTCGCCTCTCTGTGTGTGGTTCTATATTAATGGGATCATAGTAGTGAAAACACAAATAAGAACTTCTTGAGATTGCAAAGAGGTGGACCTCAATAATAGAATTCTTTCTGGTGTTTTTTATATCAGTGATTTTTCCAATTTCCAACTACATTGAGATAATAGCTCAAAGATTTACTTGCACCTACCTTTAGCCATCTTTTGCCACTGGGTTAATAAATTCTTCATCATAATCATCTCATATCAGCCCACAATTCCTAGGGCCCAGTCAGCTTTGGGGTTGCTCTCTCTCTGCTTCTAAATGGTTACCACAGCCTCCTGGCTTCTGTTCTTCTGTTCCCCTGATGTCAATAGTCTGGTACTTCCAAAGATGGATCCACTGCAAAACCCCTAGGGCTTTTATCTTCATAGTTTCCTCACAGAGTCCCCTTCTGTGCCCACTTCAGCCTGTCCCTAAATGGGAGTGAAGAGCATGGGAACCACCTTAAGAGAGAGGGAAAGGAGGATTATTGTTGTTGTCAGTGGGCCCGTAGGGTAAAAACCCAGAGATTGCAGAGAGACATATTTCAGCTCAATATTGGGAGGAAATGTCAATATTAGGAAGAACAACTCAAAGATAGAGTGGCTTACTGTGTGAACTAGTGAGCTGCCCAACACAGGGAATATACAAGCAGAAACCAAAACTGCCTGACAGAAATGTTTTAGAGCACCAGCATGGGGTGTGTGAGTCTGGAGGTGGGGTGTCAGCAGAAAGGGTGGGTTGTTAAAGTAATTGCCCAAGTCTTTGAATCCATAGGCTTCATCCTGCTCCATCTTTCTTGCAAATACGTGTTGCTAAATATACTATAAATGCTGTTGTGACTGACTCATAAGATAAAATTTTATTTAAAAAGGTTACTGAATTTGTAGTGGTATATTCTTTCAATCAATGGATCTAAAAATGAAACTTACATTATGCAGGAATTTGTGACATTTTCTGACCCTAAACTTGACTTCTCATTGTTGAAAAAGTCAAAATTGTAGTTTTAGTAGATTTGCACAATTCACACAAGGTGGGAAAAATCAGATTAGATAACATTTACATCCCTTCCTGCTATGATCTGAATGTTTGTGTCCCCCTAAAATTTATGTGCTGAAATCTCACCCCCATGGTAATGGTATTAAGAGGTGGGACCTTTGGGAGGTGATTAGGTCATGAAGGTGGAGCCCTCATGAATAGGATTAGTGAGCGCTTTTATAAAAAAGACCCCAGAGAGATGCCTTGCCCTTCTGCCGTGCAAGGACACAGCTAGAAGATGCCATCTACGAACCAGAAAGCAGGCCCTCAGCAGATACCAAATCTGCCAGTACCTGGATTTTGTACTTTTCAGCCTCCGGAACTGTGAGAAATAAATGTCTGTTGTTTATAAGCCACCCAGTTTATGGTATTTTGTTGTAGCAGTTCAGACAAAAATACTTCCAGACCAGTTCTTAGATTCTAAGCATTCACCTTTAATATAACATTATTTCACAAAAGAAAGAAGAGAAATAAACAAGCTATTAGCAACAATGAAATTTGTGTGTATGATTTAGTTTGTCACTAAGAGATGGATTATTTTTAAAAAATATGTAAGGGTCATGCCCATTAGAAAAGGGGAAATTGTATTTAGTAATTCAATTGTCCACATATCTGTCATTGACATTAAGACATTTTTTCTTAAAAATCCATTTGTACAGGCCACTAAAGTGCCATTTACTTGGCCCTGAACTTTAGACATCAACTAAAGTGAAGCATCCATCATGTCTAAACAGTCTGCAGGAACAGAAAAAAAATTCCTAATGGAAACAGGTACTCAACCATTCTTCCACTCCACTAAGGAGCTGAATGAAACAGAGGCAACAGTTCAAACCTGCAGCAGAAGTTATTCAAATCAGCACAAAGTAAGACTCTTTTGAAAGCAAGTGTCCAATTCCACAGTTCTTGCTGGATGGGCTGAAGGCTTTTCCGAAAGATGGGTATTAATCCTCATTTTTGTGTGACTTGTGTTAGAGAATATGTTTGCCTTTTTACCTAGGAGGTCAAATGGCATCTAGAGAATGAAGAATACGTTTAAGGAAGCCAAATTTTCAATAGTGTTTTTAAGGGAGAAATTACAAAACTTTCATCTTGAGGTGGTGGAAGGATACTTGGATTACAAGACAGGTGACCTGAGTTACGGTACAAATTGTCTACATCAGAGTTTTAGTCCTGGCCTCAATTCACCATGAGAGTGTTTTAACCATATTATCTTGGATGGGATAGGGTGAGGCCAGATGCAGATCCAAAGAGAGAAACTGAGAAGAGTTTTACAGTTTTGTTATACTCATGGCTCCCTGGGGAGCACACAGCTTGCCACTCAGAGCCACTTTGGAAGAACAAGGGTTGCTCATGAGTCAGCAGGAGAGAGGGGAACTGTGGGCAAATGGCTTTATTGTGATTTTTGCAGGAAAAATAAAAAAGGATGAAGCAGGATAAGCTGGCTTGGAGTTGGATAGTTACTCGGACCTTGACCCTTTCTGGGCCTCTATTTCCTCATCTTTAACATGGGAAGAAGGACTAAAAATCTTTAAATTTTCTTCGACTCCAAAGTTATTCAGTTTGATGAAAGTGCTTGCTGAAGTTATTTGCAACATCTCCAAGAAACCCATTGCTTTTCTAACTGGAATATGCTGGGATTCTAATGTAATGTTATCAATAATTTTTAAAATAATGCCAGCATTGTTTTGGATGCAAAACATACCATAGAATAAAGAGTCAATGCAAATTTAATTTTTAATACAGTATTTGAAGGCCCGGCAGTCTAATCATCCGCCTCAGCATTGTTCTCATATAAAGTACAGATTGCAGTTCCAAAAGCTGTGCCCTGGATTTGCCTTTACCCTTCTAACTTTGTGTCCAAGGAAGCTTTCTCCCCTGTAAAGTATTTTGTAATCTTCTTAAGGATAATGAATCTCATTGTCTATTCATTCAATTATTCAACGATTCAACAGACATATATTGACTCAAATTTTCCATTAACCAGGTATTATATAAGCAGCAAAGACACAAAAATAAATAAGGCATTGCCCACCTCCTCGATGATTTCGATGTCCAGGTTGGGAAGCTATTTATTTCAGTAGACATTTCAGGGAACAGTAGACATCTCAGAGAGAAGGAGTGGAACTCACAAAAAGGTCACTATTGTCAATCTGGCCTAAAAGAATGACCACAGAAATATCCCTGTAGATAGAATGTGGGGAAAATGCCTTGGCCTTCTCTAAAACACCCTACAGGCCAATTCTATTTAGATGCATTTTTCCCAAGGGTGATCCATTCTCTGAACTCCCTCTCATTACCTCCAACCACCCAATACTTTTCCACACACATATTTCATCAGCAGAGTCATGTTATGTGAACGAAAACTTAATTAAATTAAAATTTCAGACTTGAGTCATCCTCCTAGTCTTCATCACCCTGGTCTTTTCCTTTAAAAGTTCTTTACATATTTTTTAAAAAGTGTGTCTGTGTGTGTGTATACGTACTCATTGTAAGAAATGAAACATAGCTTACAAAGATTTATAAAGGCAAAGATAATCATCTTCTCTGTCTCCCACTTCTATCTTATGTCACTGAGGTAACCAATATTATTAGCCATCTTTCTCATAATTCACACAAATATATAAAAAACCTATATAGAGAGGGTTTCTCTTTATTTTTTAGCAAATTCAAATCGTATCATAACCATTACTCTACAGCTTCCTTTTTTTCACTTTAGAATATATCATGAAAATCTCTACAAGTCCATGGAAGACACCTATCTGCTTATTTTCTTCATGTATATGTACATACAAAGTACACAAACACTCATTAAATTAATTAAGGTTATATATATTTGGCTGCATGTGATAGGGAAGATACCTGGTGATGCAAGATTAAGGTTTATTGTCTCTCATTTAAATGAGGTCCAGAGGTGGGTCACTCAGTGGTGGGCTGTCCAGACCTGGTATGGCAAATCTGTAATCACTAGGGAGTCAGGTTTCTTTTGTCTTGCTGCCCCATCATTCTTCTTTGCTGCCTCATGGTCCAGAATGGCTGCCTAAGCTCTAGCTATTATGTCTGTCTTTCACCAGAAATCTGAAGGGTAAAAAATGGGCATATTCCTCTGTCTTTAAGGCTATTTCTTTGAAGTTGCATATAACATCTCTGCTTACATTGCATGGACCAGAATTGAGTCATTCAGTGCAAGGAAGGCTGGGAAATGTCTTTTTTTCCAGGAAATCATGTGTCAGCTGAAAAGTCATTTGTTTTAGTATTAAGGAAAATGTAAGAACGGAAACTGGGAGCCACTCCTGAGTGCATTCGGGTGTATGTGTGTGTTTGTGATCTTATATAAATGAGATCATATGAGGAAGAACATGAATAAGGATATTTTCAGATTGCATGAAGAGATTCTCTGTAATGGATTTCTTTCTTTGAGTCTGGTGGTTTTTATATCAATGTTTTCCCACTTCACTGAGTTATTAATTCAATGATTTACTTATACATACCTTTACCCCCTTTTGACCACTGGGTTGATAAATTATTCATCATAATCATCTCATATAAGCCTGCAATTCCCGATCTCAGTCAGCCTTGGGATTGCTATTTCTGCTACATGGTCATAAACATTGTCCTATGATTTAGGACATTTGCGTTCTCAGCTCAGCCTCCTACTGGCAAGCTCTGGGCTTCTGGACAAACCATCACCCTGCTGGGATCCAGCTTCCTCCTTTATACTATGAGGGACTCTAATGGATCTTCTAGAGAAGGTAAAAAGAGCACATTCTTTGGAGTCAGGTCCTCATGGGTTCAAATCTTACCTCTACGATTGACTGGCATCCCCTAAGCAAGGGGTTTAACTGAAGTTTCCTCATTTATATGACTAGAATGGTGTTAATAGTAACTACCTTGTGCCATAATTTTGAGAATTAAAAGCTATGTCATGTTACCTATTTAGCACAATGCCTAACATATAGTTAATGCTCAATAAATGTGAATTCCCATTCCCTTGAAGAGCTTCCAAGATTGCTTTATCTTTCTATACAACTCTTAAGCCAATCTAAATTCCGATTCTCTGTCTGGACCCTTAACGACAATAATAGCAACAGCAATAAGAATAAGAGTTAGCATTTGTTAAGCAGTGTGTTTGGTAGTACTGATCAAAAGAGGTGATTTATTTTAGAATCGGACAACATATTAAATTTAGTCTGTAGAATTGAAATATACTAAGTCAGTATATTCCAGGGACACGAACAGGTTGCTAAGCTATTGTGGAGGATGATAAAGAGTAAGAGATTCTCATGACCACAAGGGTGAAGGCACACAGTTGATGCTCAATATATGTTAGTCCTCATTTCCAAGAATAGACTTGGAGTTGGTCCATGCAAAGTGGAGGGTCCTGCTGAGACTGAACCTTCATGTTGTCTGTTGACAGGGCCCCTCCTGTTAATATAACAGCAAGAAAAGCTACATGTGAAGGTGACACATGGAAATCAGAGGCTTGGTGGAGTCTAGAGGAGACATTTGTCATGGTCTTCTGTAGTGGACAAAAAAGGAGACGACACGGAGAGTAAACTCAGGTTGTCTCTAAGTGTGAATTTGGCTGAGTTTGTGTGCTGGAAAATTCTAGTGTCCTGCAACTCTGGAGAATCTACCATAAACTTAGGTCAGACTCAATGTAAATAAACACCCTGCTTGTGGAACAGCATTGCTTCTTCTGCCTATCTGATACTATGTGCATGACAAGAAGTGCTAGAGTACGTGGGTGGGTGAGCAGGGACATTTACTGAGCACAGGAATGATCTCGCTGATCCTCACTGTAACCCTGTGAGGTGGACATTCTCCTTTCAGAGATGTGGAAAATGAGACCGAGAGAAGTAAGGAGGCCACAAGAAAAATTTATGAACTGGGCAGAAACAACCAATTAAAATAATATTAAGATTAAAGACAGCATCAGTTCAACCAGAATAAGGATATTTTGGATAAATGGGTGGAGCAAAGCCGATCAGAAGCCATTGGGAAGGATGTTCAGTATGGGGGATTCAGGTTTGGTTTTGTTTACGCTTGATTTTTATTTTCCTGTGTGACTGTTCCTGTGTGTTTCTTTCCCTTTGGGTTTTCATATTTGCTACTTTGACAGCTTTGCAGCCCAGATACATATACTTAGTACCCTGGGCTTCACACGCTGCCTCTGTGCCTGGAGCTTCCCTTCTCCATGTCATGGTGGCAAGGATTTCCACCTGGATGTCCCACAGGTATAACGTGCTCACACCAAACTCACCCGTCTAGTCCTCCTTGCTTACAGCCTCACCATCTGCCCAGCCTCCCAGGCTGTGACTGTGCAGCCATCCTTGGCTCCTACTCACCCCCTCTCCTTTGCCTCCATATCTGGCCATCCGATTCTATGGGTTCTATGGACGCTTCCGTGCCCTACTTCTCCTTTCTATCCCTCTGGCACTATTCTTGCTCGGTTCCCCCTCCCATCAGCTGGAACTCTCCAACAGTTTTCCTTGGTCTCCCTGCATCCAGGGAGAGGCTATTTAGGGACCAGTCTTTTCATCTTGGCAAATGCATTTTCCACCTAACAAAATCAACTTAGATTGGTTTTCCCAGAAGTGGATACTAACACAAGGATTTACATGCGGATGATTTTAAAAGATGTATTCCTAGGAGAACTTGGTAAGGGACCAGGGGAGGCCTTGCTTGGAAAGAAGCCAAGCAGGAAGGAGTACAATTTCAGGCCAAGTCTCCACCCTAATCCTGCAGGAAATTCTGGAGTAAAAGGGATGCCTGGGAGAGTTTGTCCCAACTCAGTTAAGGAAGCTGGGCTTTCCTATTCCTGCATCAGTCAGTCCTTGGCTAAGGACCACCCAGGGAGACTAAATTCCCAGCTACTTCCTGCCCACGGCCTAAGTGTAGAGGGATGCAGGTGCTGGCTGATGGAAGCAAAAGCAAAAAGCTCCTAGAAATTAGGGAGGAGCTCATAGAAATAGGACAGGGGCTCTCAGGGGATCAGGTGGAGCACAAAAATTCTGCTATAGAAATTTTCCAGTGTTAAAGATGGGAGAGAACTAATCTTTCCTGCATACTTCCCGTATGCACAATCACCCTGCAAGTAGGCATCACTTTTCTTATATTATTTTTTTATTTTTCATTATCTTTATTAAGGTATACTTTACATAGAAAAAGATGTACCCACTCTAATGTACATTTTGCAAGTCACTAAGACTTGCACAATTGTGTGACTAGCACAATCAAAACATTAAGCCGTCACTCCAAAAACTTCTTTTGTGCTCTTTCCTATTTGATCTTGCCTCTGCTCCTTCCTCTCACCCCTCCCTTATTCTTTCCCCCAGATAACCACTTATCTGCTTTCTCAAACTCCTGGCCTCAAGCAATCCTCCCACCTCACCCTGGCAAAGTGCTGGGATTAGTTAAAGGTGCGAGCCATCAAGAGCTATGTATCTGCTTTCCGTCACCTTAGATTAGATTGTTTTTGGGGGGAAAGGGGTAATGTAATTACCGTAATACAGTATGCACACTTTTGTGTGTCTGCCTTTTTATATACAGTATGTTTTTCAGATTTATTCATGTTGTATGTATGAGTAGTTTGTTTAGCTAAACAACAAATGATTTTTTTAGTATAAATTTGTCCCATGTAATATTTGGAACGTACATATACTGACACATTATTTGTTGTTTATCGGAAAGTCTGATTTAACTGGATGTCCCGTATTTTATCTAGCAATCCTGATTACAAGCAATGTGTATTCAGAAAATATAAAGAACTCTATGTAACTCTTATTATGATTAGAACAAACATCCCAACAGAAATTGGACCGAGGATATGAAGCAAACAAATGATACACTTACACACTGTTGGTGGAGATGAAAAGTGCTGAAATTACTTTGGAAAAAGTTTGCCAGATTCTTACAAAGTTAAACTTATACTAATCCCATGATGGTAATTTCACTCCTAAGAATTTACTCAAGAGAAATGAAAATATATGTACTCACTAAGACTAGTAGACAAATATTTACAGCACCTTTATTCATCAATGCCAAAAACTAGGAACAACCCAAATGTCCATCAACAGGTGAATGGATAAACCAGTCATGGTATATTAATAGAATTTAATACCATTTTCCTTACATTATTGTAATGGGACAAAACTAGTATTAATACTATCTTAACTAATGGCTCCAGAAATTCTGAAATGAAAGAAATATTCTTAAGTAAGGTGATATGTTAAGGGCTTGAGTGTCCAAAAACAGAAAGAGGTTATCTAAGTGACTCTGCATGCAAAGTAAACCAACTGTGCTTACTTATCCATGGGAAACAGAAGAGAAGTAAAGCGAGATTGGGGAAGGAAGTCAAGCAAGTGGTCGCCGGCTGGGCAGAACAGAGGGTGGTGGTGTCAATGAGAAGTCTCCAATGATGGGGTGATTCACAGGACTTGAGAAAGTGAAATGTCAGACTTGCTAATGATCAATGAGGTACCTGGTGACACAGAAAAAGCCAGGGACAAAGCCAATGGGAAACATGTTTCCCCCATGTCAACGGCAGCTCAAGACGACTAACAGCTCCCTTTGAGTGATTGATACTTTGTTACAAGTGATTTCCCCCAGCCCTCTTTATTCCTCTCACTCCTGAACAAAGAGATACTCAGTTACTAAACTGCTCGGCTCCTGGCCGCCCCAGAGCCATTCCCTGATTCCCCTCATCCCTCCTTGGAATCATTCAGCACAAGCCCAAACCCTGTGAGAAGCGACTGTCCACTCTCCCCTAATGAGGTGCCCCACAGTTTCTCTGGTGTGTGGACTCCCTTGTTGCAACAAGTTAATAAACCTAACTTTGTTTGGCTTCAGGTGCATTTCTGATGGTGTATCTGATGGGCTTTACTAGACTTTCCATAACAGAGCTGTCTCATACATGGTTTTACGGTGTCATGCAGTACAGTTAGTAACCCCCTTCCTGTGATGCTTCCTCCTTCTTAGTAACTCCTTTGTGTGAGAGGGGTTCTTAGGGGCTGAGTTTCACCCCAGGATCAACACAATATGGTATAAAACAAGACAGAGTAAGGATCCCAGAGGTCATGGTAACAGGGAATTGAAACTTCCCTGGATACCCACAGCCCACCAGCGCGAGCTTCCAATTTCCATGGAGCATATGATTGGAAGTGGGTGGGGCCAAACCAATCTTATGTGAGGAGATCCTGCTACTCACCTCCCAGCATTCATAGTCTTCATCCTCCTTTCAGCAACCTCCCTGAGTTTCACTGGACCCATGGCCAACCAGCTAGAGGCTACATTTTCAAGTCTCCCGCGAACCTAAATGTGGCCCTAAGCTTTGGTCTGGCCAAGGAGATTGGAAGCACAAGAAATTTGCTCAAGTTTCAGGTCCTTAGATGGAAGCTCGTTGCCCTCGTTACCTCTTCTTTCTTCTGCCCCACGGGCCGCAACTTGCAGCTGGTGTTGGTGAGTCAGCTTTGACCTAGTGGATAAACGCAACAACCTGGAGATGATAGCGGATCAACATGGAAGGAGTCTGGGCTCCTCCACATCCTGGTGAAGCACCCTCACCTGCCCACCCCTTGCTAGGCACCTCCCTGGGTGCATTTTGTGTACATGAGAGAGAGAAATAAACATTAATCTTTTTATGAATCTCTGACTTTAGGAGTCTCTTGGTTGGAGCAATTTATACTCTAATTGTTAAACAAATCTAGATCTCAAAGGATTTGGAGACCTCGGCTCATAACCAGGCTTCATTACCGGCCCGAAGAAGTCAGGTAATTTGTGCAAAATTATGGAGCTCTTGGAAGTGAAACCCCAGGCCTGCTGGGTCCGAGTCCTGCACTCTTCATGTTCTTCTGCACGGTACCGGATCAGCACATCCGCCCCCAGCCTGTGTCCAAGCAGTGTCTGGAGGACTTGACCTCCCTCGGCTATCTCCCTCTCTCTTAAGTATGCTTGGACTCCTGGCCTCCCCCATATACTCCTACCAAAGTGTCAGCTCCAAAATTCAGATATTTCTGTGATGTTTCCAGGCAGACACCTCAGCCCTGGCTGCTCTCTGAGACAGCAGTTCCGCAAGGATCACCCTGGTTTCCCTGGAAATGAAAGGGCAGGTTCCACTGAGATGTTACACTCAGTTGCCCTTAAAAAAGTCGCCCTTAAAAAAGTCACCCTTAAAAAGAAGTAGAAAATTGCACGCTTTCAAATTGTAAACCTAGTTGTAAAAAAAAGAATAAATAAAGGAAAAAAGAATAAAGAAAGAAAAAAGAAGCTCCTGAGCCCCGCGATGGAACTCCATGCCTCTGTTAATGTTTGTGAACCAGGCTTTGTCTCTCGGGGCAGGACGATTGAAGAAATGCCACGGCAGAGAAGTCAAGTGGAAAATACAGGCTTTAATGGCCCAACAATAATCCCCTTTTCTGGCATTTGGAGCTGGGCACTGACAAAGTGCTCGCTCTCTCCCTAGCTAATGGACAGAGAGCCACACTTGTCCCCTTCCAACCCACCTCCACTGCCACGAAGAACTGAATCTCTGGTGGCTGGATCTGATTGTTTCCTTCTGGAGAACACTGCAGAATGTCAGACCAAGTGATCACTTGTATCACTTTTTTTTGTCCATTTGTTTGTTTTAAGTTGTACAGCCTCTATGTTCCACGATCATTTCTCCCAGGATAGCAGAGTGTTATATGGGGTTTACTATGAAAATTTTTTCTTTGAATGGTTAGATTTGGATCCAGTTTACAAGAAGTGAGCTCCCCCACAAGAAGCAAGGTGCTGAGCTGCGCAAACCCACCTTTGACATTTCGTCCTCATATCCCCTACAGGACAGCCTGGCAGGGTGCACAGAACTTGGGCTTGCATCTCAGAACACCCTGCTTTGAGTCCAAGCTCCTGCCAACTAATTCTGTAACCGTAGATAAGTCAGTCAACCTTCTTAGCCTCAGCTTACATTTCAATAAAGTGGGTGTGGCCCAAGGTCATTGAGAGAATCAGAA
>RJWJ010016573.1:22170-34349 GCA_004363605.1 Indri indri
AGGAGGTGGGTGGAGTTTATGCTCGAGTCTCATTAGATTTCCAAGCACCTGCATAAAATTTATTCATTTCCTGAGAAGGGTGGGTTTACTTATTGCCTCCCAGACCAGACGGCTAGCTTTCTGATGGCAGAGGCTCTGTTTATTTATCTTTGTGGTATTTACTCTCCTAGAGATATTTGCATTTAAAGGAAAGGAAGCCCTCAAAGACACGCTAATTTCTAGAACAACTTCTAATAATATCAATGTTTTTGCTTCTTAAAACTTACCTAGGGCTTGATCTATCCTGTAGAGAATTTGCTAAAATGCACCTATAATATTGAGTTGGGGCCATGCAAAGCAGGTCACTAGAGAGGCAAAAGAGCCATGAGCAAAGGAGGAAGTAGGAGTTTTAAGAATTAGAGAGACCTCAGCCTTACACTTGGGCTCACTGACTGCCTGAAAGATGCTTAAATAGAACGCACATTCTGCTTCATAAGGTCATCCCAAACCACCTTGAACGCAGCTTCCGCTCCCATCAATGCCAGCTCCTGGGAGGCAATATAGCCTTGAGGTTACAAATGTGGGCTCGAGAAGCAGACTGGCTGTCCCAGGCGCTGCCCCTCCCCAGGTGTGGGCCACTCAGTAGCTGCTCTTTCTCTTAGAAGCTGCTGCTCTCAGGTCATCTCTACAGGTGTGAGCACCAATCCCTCTTTTTTAAAATAACAGTTTTATTGAGATATAATTCACATACCATACGAGTCACCTATTTCAAGTGCACGGTTCAATAGTTTTTGGTATATTTACAGAGTTGTGTGACCATCATGCAATCAATTTTAAAACATTTTCATTATCCCCCCAAATTCCACACACCCATTAGCAGTCACTCCCCTCCCTACCGCCAGCCCTAGGCAAACGCTAATTTACTTTCTATCCCTATAGATCTGGCTACTGTGAACACTTTATGCAAATGAAACCATACAACGTGTGGTCTCTAGTGACTGAGTTTTCTCACTTAGTATAAAGGTTTTAAGGCTGACCCATGTTGTGGTATGTATCAGAACTTCATACTTCTTTATTGCTGAATAACTGCTGTGTGGAAATACCTTATTTTATTTATTATCAGCAGTTGGACATTTGCCTTCACTTTCTGGCTATGATGCTTAATGTTATTTGGACATTCATGCACATATTTTTGTATAGACATATGTTTTCAGTTTTCTTGGACATATATACCTAGGAGTAGAATTTCTGGGTTCTGTGATAAGGCTATGTTTAACCTTTACAGATACTGCCAGGTTGTTTTCCAATGGTCCCAGGCCTTTTTGCTCCCAGACCCACTCCTGGCTCTTCCCCTGCTGGTCTCTCTATGGTAGGAGGGCTGACCCTGCAGAACCCATGTCACCTGCATTCCAGCTGGGTTCAGCCGTCAGGAGGCAGAGCTGAGATCCTGGAGGGTGAGACTAGGGGAGAAACAGGGTGCTTCTTTCCTCCCTCCTCATATTCCGTTCCGCCACTGCCTCAGGCGGCCTCTCCAACAGCTGTGTGTCCCTCATGCGGGACACCAGCCCTTAGTCTCGTGACACCTCCTCCTCTCCTCTCCCTCTGTCTGAAGAGCACTGGTGGTTTTCTGCTGTGGATAATCCCCTTCCATTACCTATGCAGCAAAGCTGAATTCTCTTGTAATAGTTACAGCTCTTTCTGTTTTCCAGACTACATTTGACCCTTGAACAATGTGGGGGCTAGGGGCACTGACTCCCCCAACACACTGTGGAAAATCCAACTATAGCTTTTGACTCCCCAAAACTTAACTACTAATAGCCTTCTGTTGACAGTATCCTTACTGATAACATAAACAGTTGATTAACACATACTTTGTATGTTATAAGCATATATATGGTATTCTTAAAATAAAGTAAGCTAGAGAAAAGAAAATCATAAAGAAGAGGAAAAAAAAATATTAGGTCATTAAATATGAAATGTCCGATTTCGAATCAAGTTTAGTTTATTATATCTCAAACAAGAAGCAGTACAATTAATCAAAGTATGCACCTAAACTATCAACATAGTTTTATCATCTTAATGGTAGCTTGTTTATGTCAGCAGCAAAGAAGCCTAGAAAGTGAGTGGCAATGAAATCATGAAAAGTGTTTTCCACAGCTTGTTGTGGATTGAATATTTTTCCTTGCAAAACGTGGTCCAAAACCTGGAAGAAGTGGTAGTTGGTGCAAGGTCTGGTGAATACAGTAGATGACAGTGAGTTTCCAAGTCCAGTTTCTGTAGTTTGAGCAACGTTGTTTGTGCAACACCTGATTGAGTGTTGTCTTGCAAGAGGATTGCTTATCTCTATTGATCAATCTCAGCTGCTTAATCGCAAGCATCCTCATCATTTCATCCAGTTGGTTGCAGTAGATATCTGCCATAATCGATTGACCAGGTTTCATGAAGCTGTAGTGGATAATACCAGAGCTGAACCACCAAACAGACACCAGTAGCTTTTTTTGATGAATATTCATTTTGGACTGTGTTTCAGCACTTCGTCTTTATCCAACCATTGTGCTGAACACTTGATATTGTCAAAAAGAATCCATTTTTCATCACACATACAATACGGTGTAGAAATTATTCACCTTTATGTTGTGACAGCAAAGAAAGGCAAGCTTCGAGATTAATTCTCTCTGACGCTCGTTTAATTCATGTGGAACCTGTCTATCCAGCTTCTTTATCTTGCCCGTTTGTTTCAAATAGTCCAATATTGTTGGAATAGTAACACCAAACCTTGCTGCTAAATCACATGTAGGTTGAAATGGATTCGCGTCCACTAGAGCTTTCAGCTCATCATTATCCACCTTGGTGTCAGGTAACCCACGTGGCTCATTTTCAAGATTAAAATCACCAGAATGGAACTTCTCAAACCATTGATATACTGTGCTTTCATTAGCCACATCCTTCCCAAACACTTCATTGATGTTGTGGGCTGTCTGCACTGCATGGGTTCCATGACAGAACTCATATGTGAAAACATCTCAAATTTTTCACTTATCCGTGGTTTCACAAAAATTGCTCTAAAAAAAAATGTGAAAGATAATCACAAGCCAAACCATGCATTTGAAACACTTAGAATGTACCTTCACAGTAAAAACAAAACAAGAAGTGTCAAAGTGAAATGTTAGCGATATCAACTGTCAAGCTTAGTACTTAAAGAAACTGGACATTTCATACTTAATAACCTAATATATTTACTATTCATTAAGTGGAAGTGGATCATCATGAAGCTCTTCATCCTCGTCTTCACATTGAGTGGGTTGAGGAAGAGAAAGAAGAGGAGGGCTTAGTCTTGCTGTCTCAGGGGTGGGAGAGGTGGAAGAAAATCCATGTATAAGTGGACTTGAGTGGTTCAAACCCAAGTTCAAAGGTCAACTGTATGTGCACTGAACACAATATCAGCACTTATTTCTTTGTTCACTGGAACCCTGAGCAGAATGGAAGTTCCCTGTGGGTGGGGCTCTGCTGATCATATTTACCCCGCTATCCTAGAGTGCTTGGCCTGGAATGGGTCCTCAATAATATTGACTGAATGACTGAGTGATGACTACAGGGTCAAATTACTAGACAATTCTGCTGGAAGTTGCCCAGACTCCTCCACTTCTTTCTGACTCCTTTTCACCGTGATGCAATCTCTGTGCAACTTCAAACTCTTGCTCTTGTGCACATAACTTCATTCCACAGCTCCCCTAAAAGTTGGAATGGTCCAACCCCTTTTCCTTCCTATCTACTCCCACTTTCTTGGTGACTTTGTGCATCTTATTGCTTTAAATATGATTTATGTGTGAAGGACTCCAAATTTACATCCAGTCCAGAATGCTCCTCTCAACTCCAGACTCATGCTTAACTGCCTATGTCAGATTTCCACAAAGGCACATCTCGCACCTGACATGTCTGAAACTGAACTCCTGAAATTCTCCCCACAGTCTATCCCTTGCCATAAATCACAGTTCTATTCCCCTAGGTCCATAGGCCAAAATCCCTCAAATTATTCTTGACTCTTGTCTCTCAAACCCCATGTTTGATCCATCAGCAAACCCTATTGGCTTTCTATCAAAATGTGTCTACAAACCGACCTCTTCCTGCCACCTCCACTGCTACTCTCCTAGTCCCAGACAGGGTCATCTCTCACCTGGATCACTGCAGTTATGCCTACCCAGCCTCCCTGCAGAGTAGCCCAAGGGATCCTGATAAAATGTAAGTTAAATCTTGTCACTTCTCTGCTCCTAATCCTGGACTCAGAGTGGAAGCCACATCTTCATGAAGACTCCATGGCCCTGCGTGACTCAGCCCTGCACACCACCCCATCACCTTTCTGACTTCACTCCCTACTCCCCTTTGTTCACCTGGCTCCAGCCACATGACCTTCCCACTGTGCTTTGACATGCCCGGCACATCCCTGCCTCAGGGCCTTTACACTTGCTGTTACCTCTACCTGGGATGCTCTTTTGTTAGATATCCACTTCATTCGGGTTGTTATTTCAATCTTAACCTTCTCGGTGAGGCCGTCTAGGTACAACATCCCCCCTTACTTCCTATTACTCCTCCCTGGTTCTGTATATCCATTTTTATCATAGTTTTACTGATTTATCACCTTAGTATCTGTCCCTAGCCCCCACCTGGCCAATCTAAAGCCCCCTGAGTGCAGATACTATATCTCTCTCCTTCAATCCGTGGTGCGTCCCAGTGCTGGAATAGTGCTTCGCACACCATCGCACTGGACACACTGCTCTATGGGAACACGTCTTCTGTGTCTCCTGTCCCACTCATGTCATGGTGGGATTAAAGGCACACACTCTACAGTCAGACAGAGGTAAGTTCAGACTCTGTCTCTAAGAGTTAATGACCTTGAGCCAAAGATTTAATCTCTGCCATTGAAAGTCTTATTTGTAAAGCTGGAATTACTGTTCATGTCTTACCAGAGCTTCTGAAGACCAAAACACAAAACGTGGAGACAAGATGTTCCCCCATATCACTCTGTGCATTCCATGTGAACTATGGTGTGGGTGCTGCCTGAGGATCCAGGATCATTTTTAAAGTCTCAAATATTCACAGGCCTGGTTACTTAGTCTCACCTCTGAAATTAGCTGGTAAGTGTGAAAGAAGCCAGCTTGCTGGTTTTGCAGCATGAGGTCTGAGATGTTACCTTATTATGTCAATCAATACATAATTTTAGAAGACACATTAACAACATTTAAATAGAAGTTTGGGGTAATTAAGGGATGAGTGAGAGATAACAGACGGAAAATAGTTTCCATTTCCTGGGTTTCCTTTTCCAAAACACCTTAAGAAATCATTTCTCATAAATAGTCCTCCTTAATATTTAACATTTAGAGTTTCTTCTTGACCCTCCCATACATTTATTTTTATTTAATGTATAAATTCAATAAATTATATTTAATTAAAAATCTAGCATTAAGGGAGCATCATTGACCTCTCATTCGCTTATTTACCCCTTTTGTTCATAGAAATGTCTATTGAACACTTAATATACACAAGACTCTGCTGGGCTCTTAGGGTAATGCAGAAGTGAATAAAACATTCTACTTTCATAAAACTTAGAATTCAAAAAGGGACAGAGATTAAGGTCTGCACACAAACATCAGCAATCTAATATTAAAATTGATCCAGAGAGACACAAAGGTGGAAAATGACAATTCCGAAAAGGGCAGCAACTGTTTCCATGTGAGCCACCCAGGCACACTTAATTTAGCCCCCTCTGCACCAGCGCCATGTTCGGTTCCATGGAACAAGATGGAAAAAGCAGAGGTTAACAAGTGGAAGACCTCGGGCTGCTCCTACTGTCCTGGCTATTCTGTCTGCTCTTGCTCAGGTCAACCCACCTCCTACTTGGCACAGCCAGAGCCTTTTCCAGTTCTCCTCTGTGTGGCCACTCTGACATGGGGCTGTCTTTCCTCCTTTCTCCTGGTCCAATCCCCATCTCCTTCTCAGTCCAATGGCTTCTCCACTGAATCACCTTCCTGTGATCATGCCTCCAGGTAGGGGGTCCCTTGGACCTTCTTTGCCTCTAGGAAGGGACAAATCTCCAAGGTTCACAAAATACTGCCTTGCCCACATGACCATTTATTTCATCAGCAGAAATAACATCAATAGTATTTTCACTACACTGAATATAATAAAACCAGACTAAGAGCATTGAACGAGGTATAAATGGCTCTTTTATGACAAAAAGACCTGATATAAATCTAGCACTGTTTCACAGCTAAGACTGGGGGTATGCATGGGGAAGGGGACCCTAAGGATGCTCAGTCAAGGGGAGCGGAACATCAGACTGGGTAGAGTGTATTGACTTGGGTGTACTTTCCTTAGATACAGATTTTAACATCTTGCCAAGGCTCCCAGGAGATGGTGTGAACCTGTGATCCTGGATGCACAGAAAACACAATGCCTTATGCTGAGCAAAGCTGAAATGCTCACGTTGCCATGGCAGGTGGCAAAAGAAGGAATGGGAAGGCTCAGGGAAGTGGGCATGCTGGAATTGACTTACCATGTCCATATTGGGGAAGACTCATCAGGTTATTCATGGGAAGGCTCAGAGGACAAACCTCTTACCAAGAAAATAAGGAATGCTCTGTTGAGAGGGCACCAGTGATGCAAAATCTGGTGGATCTTCTCTGTAGGCTTGGGATGATGTAGGAGAGGCTCTTAAAGAATACGGTTTGCAGATAGCAATGGGGATGAAAGATCCTAAAACAATAAAGGTCAAGAGGCAGTACTGAACTGCCCAAAACCAGGAGTTGCAACTACTACAACTTTTAGGCAAGGAGGCCTGACGTACAGAGGATCATGGAGATGATTCATAGAATGTGGCATACTTAGGAACAAAACATAAGGGTAGTGGACAAGGGTAATACTCAGCTTGTATGAGCAGAAGAAATCAGGGATGAATGGCCACCAGAGTGGTAGCTGAAGGTGAGTAGTTTGTCCCACTAATTTCCCTTTTCTAAGTTTTTCTTTAGGAAGAGAAGCCCACCAGAATCTTGGAGAACTGAATCTGCCCATGGACGTGGAAAAGCAGATCTGAGCAGAGAAAGGGGTGGACTGTGGCAGGTGTGTAGATGTACTGCCAGGTCCTCTTCCTGGAGAGGACTTGCTGCCAGGTGCAGCGAGTGTGGTTGGCATACAGCCTCTCGTAGTCTGCTCCTTCAGGGTTTGACTGAGCTGCCTCACCCAAGATCACGCCTTTCCTAGGGCAGCTAGTGACTGGGTGACATGGCGATAATCCCACCATCACTAGTTCTTGTGGTTCCTCTGTAGCTGTCCCACACCTTTTTAAGTATCCCTCTTCCTAAACCCTGCTTGCATTATCCTAATTTGAGGGTGGCTTAACTCTGATTGGTACCGTAATCACCAAAACTGGTACACCCATGGAGACACCTACCTATACACACATGATCTGGAGGAGACACATTTGAAACTTTTGCTTTGTGTAGCGGGTCAGAGCAAAAGCCAGGAAAACCTTGGTTACAAACCGAAACACAGGCCTGTAATATATATCCTACTCTAAGTTTTCTGGAAGATTTTTCATGTGTTCTCATCAGCTCATAGATGGTGCATTTTGTTTTCATTCCAAGCAACTGACTGCCTGTCTTTGATATCACCCATTGAATGTGGCACCGACTGGCCACCATCAATCAGCCTGGAGTCAATTTCTTTTCAACACTGCAGATCTTGCCAGGCTCAAGAAAGCATTTGTTCTCTGGGGGCTTCCAAAAATATTGACAGTTTTTGGAAGAGATTCAACACTAATTTGGGGGACTTTCTCTTTTTCTTTTCCATGGTGACAGCTTTCCTGACAGCATGAGGCTAAGTATTTCTGCTGTTTAAATGATGATTTCTGTTTTTTTAAGATGATGATGATCTCATCTCTATAGCTCTGTCTGGAAAGGCATGAGTCGCAGAAACATCTCACATGCCAGGCTGCATAATGAGCTCTCGAGAGGACGATGGCTCTTCAGATTGTTACACAACTGTGGTCTTGAGGTCAGGCTCTTTCTGTGTGTCCATGGCACCTGCATTCTTGCATATGGGGCACCTTTGCTTCTAAATATGGCACAGCTGGCATTTTCTTTTCCAGCATGCCATTGGAAGCTCCACTCCATAGAACTGATATTTGCGGCAGATGCATCTTCTCAAGGTACACGAGACAGGCCATTCCTCAAGCATGTTCTTTACTGCACTGTCTTCAGACCTTTGCTGTTCCCTCCATCTGGAATGCCTGCTCCTTCATTTCCACATGTCCAATGTCTGCTAATCTTACGATTGCCATTGGCTGCATGAAATCTTCCCCCAATCTCTCATGTTGGATTTAATGTTTTTCTTATCTGAATGTCCATAACATTGTAATTCTATGATACCTTAGAAATAATACTTGTGTAATATTTCAGTTTTCAAAGAACTTTGCACATACATTATTTAATCCTTACACTGTATTAGCCCATTAGTTTGTTATAAGGCTTATTTGCTGTGCTAGTCACAGGTACTATCCACTCAATATTCCCAGCTCTCTTGGCACATAATAGTGTCAAACATCACTGTGAATTTAGGTGCAGCTGCATGACTTGCTTTGGCCAAAAACATAGACCAGATACGTCATTTCTGGGCTATAGATTTAAGAGCTAAAATGAAATTTTTCATATTCTATTTTTCACTTCATTATAAGATATTTGAAATTGTGGCTGCTCTGAAAGCCTGGATTCTCTGCTAGGTGCTAGAGATACAGATGGGTAAGAGTTGGTCCAGCCTGGAGGTGCTCATGGGCTGGCACAGAATTACTAACGCTAATGTCAGTACATCATTGGTGCTAGTGCATAGATTGCTACGATAAAATTAAATAATTACTATCACACACTGGAAATATTTTCAAAATAATGTAGGTATATGGGCAAGAAACCTCAAATGTGCCTGGAACAATGCATGGAAATAGTTACATTTGAACTGATGGTTGAAGGATGAATACATGTTAACCAGGCCAGAAAAGTAGGGGTGGGTTGTTTCAGACAGAGGGAAGACAATGTGGAAAAGAAATTGTAATGACAGGAGAGATGGAGTGAACGAATGGCCTCCCAAATAGATTATGATGAAGGATAACACCCTAGTGCCTTTGTAAATACTCATCTTTATTATTGCATGGCACAAAGTAGGTACTGAGTAAATGATTCTCCCATGCCTCTGTTCCTATGTCAAACTCTGTATTGTTTCTGAGGTCAGGGATGAGGAAAATTTCACATTCTCTATGTAAATTTTGTACAAGGATACCTTGCTCTCTTTTCCCCAATGTCTGCCTCTTGCAGACATGGCTTTGTAAGTCAATGCCCTGATTCACAACTGTTGATGGTTTTCCACAACCTTCAGGAGAAAGTTCAAACTCCCAGGGGAAGACATGCAAGATCATTCACAGTCTGTCCCCAAGCTATCTTTCCAGGATCAATTGTTCTCTGTTCATGTTCATATGGAGCCACATTCAACTCTCTGAGTCTTTATGTGTCAGTCCCTCACTGTGAAGGCCCCATTCGACCAGCCAAAATCATACCATCTTTCAAGGTCTAACAAATACCATTTCCTGGATGAAGTCAAATTCTTCCCTGATTCCTTGCCTTTTCTCCCACAGAGTAAAATCTCTCTCTTCTCTGTTGCCCTTTTGTTGATTTTAAGAGAGTTTCTCCTTTTTAGTTTTTTGTAGTTTTAATATGATGTGCTTAATTTTCTTTTTATTTTTCCAGCTTGGGGTTTGTAGAACTTCTGGAATCTTTAGTTTGATGTCTTTTGTCAGCATGAGTAAATTCCCAACCATTATCTCTTTAAAAAATTGCTTCTGCCCCATTCTTGAACTTCTATCCTAAAAGGGCTCCATTACCCTTTCTTCTGTGGTCGCCTATATTTTCTCTCTTCTCCTTTCATTCTAGATATTTTTCAGTTTACAGATTCTCCTGTTGGCTCAGTTTAATCTGCTGTTAAAGAAATCCACTGGGATTTTAATTTCAGTTATTGCATTTTTCAGTTCTTAACTTACAATTTTTTGATAGTTTCTGATCGATCGTCAAAATTCTCAATCTTTTCTTTTACCTTCTAGAATATATAATGCATATTTATTTCATATTCTGAATTTGATAACTCCATTACTGATATCATCTATGGACCTGTTTCCATTGCCTGTTGTGTTTCCCACTTCTATCAGCTTATTTCCTTGTGCAACTGGTTATTTTTTATTGAGTTATACATATTGTATATGAAAAACTAGGCGAAGTGGATAACAGATATTCCATGACTATAATCCCTAATAGACAGGAAATACATGAGAGGAGTCATATGATTGTTCCAGTTTTTGCCTAGGGTAACTTTTTAGAATATGGCAGAGGGAGATGAAACCCAAACAGAGCAAAGAGATTCTGGTGAGCTGGAGACACAGATTAGAGGAGCTGCTGAGGAGGCTGGAGTTTGTGGGGATGGATGGCAGAGAGAGGGGAAGGAGTTCCAGAGGTATGTGCAGGACACACTTAGGTCTTTGACCAAATATTAATCTGTACATGCAAAGAATGAGACTCTACTGAACCTGGCAGAAAACAACCACATAGGAGCTGTCAGCAAAAGGGAGATTCTGGAGGCTACACAGCGCTGGGGACATAGGAGTTCCAACCAGCCAGAGAGACCTTGAAGAACCACCAGGTCACTCAGTCTGCATTCCAAAAGCCCTTTTTGAACTGAAGTAGCAACTGCAGGTGTTTTATGCTTATCTTACCATTGTATGCCGGGTGCTGGGAGGAAGTTAACTTACATCTTTAGCTCACAGGTCTTCAATTCGAGAAGAACTATATTTAAGGAAGCACACCCAATGAGCTTTGTCTGCACCCAGAACTAATTTAGATGATGAGATCCTGAACTTCAAGCTGAGGCTGTAAAAATGTGGGATTTGGGGGGGTCTTGGGAGGGGATGACTGTATTTTGCATGTGGAGAAATAATTTATGACCAGAATATAGACTATTGTAAAGACCACCACAAATTCTCTGACACTGCTCCACTGAGAGGTGGGATCTACACCTCATCCCCGTGACCCTTGAGGGCAAGCAGGTGCAGGCAGGATCTATCTTCTCCCTGTCCTGGGGAGCTTGGATTCAAGGGGGGCCCCTCTCTACTTGGCATTTTCTCTTCCACACAGTCTCTCCCCAGTGCTCACGTTCCTCTCCGCAGTAATCTAGGGGCAGGCCAACAAATGTGGTGGCCAAGCAGAAAGCAGAGCCCCTTTGAGGAATAAGTTTCTCCTTTTGGCTGGCTTGCACCAGTTTTTATGAGCAATTCTCTTGGCCGCTTTCTCCCTTGGCTTTGAGGAGGGAAAACTTCTAAACATTCTCCAGCCCCTAGCTAATGGGTGTGGGTAGGGAGGGAATGAGGAACATAACTTCCCTGTGTCAGTCCTGTGTTTCCTGAATGAGTCCTCCTCCCCTGTCATCTCCAGACTCCACTCATATGGGCTGCAGGGTGCTGCAGGAGATGGGGTGTAGAGGCGTAGTGGCAGGAACTGTTCTGCTAAAATGACACCTCTCAGGAAACCCCAAGGAAGTGGCCAGTTAGAATGGGAACCCTCTAGGGTCTTCTGTTTTCAGTTGTGTCCTTAGTTTTCCATTCTAGGGGGAAAAAAGTGAGGTCCCATTCAACCCCTAACAACACCCTTTTATATATATATATATATATATATATATATATATATATACACATACACACACACACACACACATATATAACATTTTGTCTGTATCCATTAGTTACCAATTGATTTTTTAAATTACTACAATATAGATTAAAACTATACCAAAATACGGCCTTGCATCCTGCCTTCTAAGCCTAACATTTTAATAGAACCATTTTCCATGACGTATCAAATTCTTTCTAGAAATAATTTTTGACATCTATAATTTACTTAGTCATTTCTCCATTGGATATTAGATGCTTTAGAAAATCCCAGCATTATACATCAGGCTGTGATGGACATCTTTGAGCATAAGACATTTTAATGAGATTCTGATTATTTCCCAAGCTTAGATGATCAGACTAGGAACTTTGAAGTCTGAAGACATAAACATATTTAATATTCTTGCTACACCTTTAAAATGTTCTTTCCAAAAATGTACCCATTTACATC
>RJWJ010016574.1:0-34259 GCA_004363605.1 Indri indri
TGTGTGTGTGTGTGTGTGTGTGTGTGTGTGTGTGTGTGTGTGTGTGTGTGTGTGTAAGAGATACAAAGAGAGTCAGCCTCTTCTTTCACTCCCATGGGGAGCTTTCAATACTTGTTTTCCCAAAGGAACTGAACTCACAGACTACACTGCCTGTTTCCTATACCAACATCTAGTAAGCACACAGTTTCAGACACTTTCCCTGATACGTATTTCTGTAAAACTCCGCAGAAATTTTTCTTGTTTTGGTGACTTGGTTATAACTTCCTAAAACTTTGTGTTTTGAAACCATTTATCTATAATTGTGGAGTTAGCAGAAGGAATTACGATTGGAAAGGTGGAATATCCATATATGTCTGCTCTATTATTGTCACTAAAAATGGTAATAAGATACACATGAGGAATTGGTACAGATTAGAAAGGGCTTGGAAAGTCTTGTATGTTAACTTCCTTAGCATACAGAAAATTAATCTTGAGCCTATATCCACCGGCCTAAGAAGTGATCTAGAATATGCCACTGAAGATTTCATTCTGTGAAACCTAATTATTAATAACATTCTACTCTAATTCCCAAGGAACACAAGAGATTCCAGTTGAACCACAGGGTCTTTGTTTCTCTGTTCTTTCCTTTTGAATGGAATCTTTGCTAGTATGAGTACTGACTTTTTCTTGCAATGTATAATTTAACGTGAAAAGACTAAAAAGATTAAAAATCTGCATATGGAATGATGGGTAGGAAACTTGCCTGTGAAGCAGGGTCTCCTGATTTCCATCAACTGCATTAACGATATTGGTGCTACCAGAATAGGACGATATCATCAGTTTAACAATCTCAGTGGCTCCCTGGGTGGCAGCAAAATGAAGGGCCATACACCTCCCATTCTGTAAAGAATTTTGACACCAGAATCAATGTTTCAGTCCTGATCTAAGAATATAACTTATATCCAGCTGTAAGTTTTGTCTTCCTAGGTTAATAAAACCAAGGAATATCTATCACATTTCAAATGATCAATAGTGATCAGTCTCATCTATTGAAAAGCATCAGTATAAATATCACAGATAGCAATTGGGTGTCCTTGGAATCTGACAGCTCTTCCCATGTACTTCCACCATCATCATCGGGATGCCATTCTTCCTCCTAGGAGTACGAGAACCATGTCTCATTCATTGCTGCAGGAAACCCAGCGTATAATGTGACTTCAGACCCCATACCAACAGTGGCAGCTCTTCTTTTCTATATTGAAGGCACTTAGGAGCAGTGTCCAGAAGCCACACGAGATTAATAACCAATCCCCTCTTCCTCCAGAAAGCACAGGCCTTTGGTGGGGAGCATGTGGCCACCCGAAACTCAGGGAAAAGGGCCAGAACTCTATACTTTTGGTCAGAAAGTCCTAACATAAGGTCACATCTCAAGCACAGTCAACACTTTCACATACATATCTTTAGAAATTAGTTAAGTGGCCCTTAGTTTAAAAGATGACAACTCTTCAGAATAGAACTATAACCAAAGACATTCGTGATTGACCCTTAATGTTCCTGGCTGACAACATTAACATATTATCATCTTCTGAGGGCTGACTTTAGCTCATTTAATGGCAGTTAAACTGTATATATCATCTTTATTGTATCTATATTTGTGTCTGCAATTACTTTTGGTAACTCTCATTATTCCTTACATAAACTGAAATTTGGGGGTTGAAATTTTCTCTTGTTCTGCTTCTATATGAACAGAAGGAAATAATATCTATTTCTTACATGCACTTTCAATCGAAATTAACTGTAAAAGAGTTATAAAGCGTTTTAGAAAATAATCTATGACAATTTTAAAATATGGGTGTCCTGCAGAATACGAGCAATTACCTCCATCAGATCTATGTGTGCGCCATTGTCCAGGCACATTTTGATCATTTCCAAGTCTCCACTTTGAACGGCCATGTGGAGCGGGCTGGCTTTCCCATTATTCACAAAGTTAATATGAAACTCACGGCTGTATCCATGTTCTTCACCTGCAGAAGAAAACAACATTTCAAGACAACAAATATTTAAAATAAATAACAGGGAATATTTTTAAAAGAAAGGGCATTTAGACTTACATAAAAGCCCATGTGTACATGTTATTAAATACTTTTCAAATGAACAGCATCCACCAGAATAGGCTTCCTTATAGCATGTGATGTAGGAAAGCCTCTACTCACCATACTTCAGTATTATTTCCATGCATTTTTTGGCACCTGAAAATGCAGCCTGGTGAACAGGAAAGCATCCCCATTTATTTGGTTTACATGACTTAGCTCCTTTATTAAACTGGAGGAAAAGAAAGAAGAAAAAACAAAGTCCAATGATCCATGTTAAATCCCAAACCACAAGGGTGAACAAGAATTTATGTGCCTCTCCCAGATCATTTCATTATTGTTTGCCTATGTAAAAATACATAGAAAGCTTTGTATGATATGAAATCTAGGCAAGAAGATAATTTTACACTAGGCGGAGATTATGAAATAGAGACATTTTATATCTTCCAAAGACAAGGTGACAATGTAGACACAAAAATATCAATCTTGATAACCCAGCAAACTAATGTCATCACATTTTTCAATGGGATTAATGAGATTTTTAAAGACATTATCATGACTTCTATATCCACTCTGAATTCCTTCTGCAAATAAAGTGATCATATGTCTCAGCTTCTTTTTCCTTTATTTATGTAAAATTAATAAATGAATATGCCAGCACACTAGTCAAATTACAAAAAGCAGGTCTTTTCACTAATGAAGGCTCTTTACTAAAAAGATGCTAAAAGAACTGAATGTTGTATTACCTTTTTCTCTGAGCCTATCATTTTTAACTACCATTTTCTATACATCACTGGACTTCAGTTTTGTTTTAAATACCTTTAATTATTACAAAAGAAAAGCTCTGAAAAAGCAGAAGAGTGTGAAGAAGCAAATTCCACCCATAATCTTGGCTTCTGGAGGCAGCATCAGTTTCTTTTATACATATAAAAGAAATATATAATACATATTTTACATATATATTATATATTTTATACAATATATATATTTATATATATCTATAAAGTTGTATATCCAGAAATGGAAGATATTCTTCATAAAATCACATTACCAAAGATATTGTTAAGAAAAAACTTTTTTGAACAATGTGATCACACAGTTTACACATAAATATTATATTTTCAAAGAAATAATATTTTAAAAAATATATATTGTTTTTGAAGGTGTTTTCAACTTTATTTCTTATTTCTTCTAATTTTCTTTTGGTTAATTTAAGGTTCTTTTTCTAAATTCTTGGTTTGAGTGTTAGTTAATGGTTATTTTTATTCTCTTTATTATTTATTCTCCTTTAGGCCCAATCATGACAACTTACAGAGTATGTACTTGTCCTTAAGTACATCCAGTAAATATGTTAAAACATATTTTTACAGTGTATTTCAATAGCAGGCAAATATTTTGAAATTCTTTTCTTTCATTTTCCTGCTCTCTGGGATGGTGAAGAGGCAAATTCAAGTGGTAAAACTATAGAGCCTGGCCTGGATAACATGCAAGGGATTAAAGACTATTTGAAAGAAAGCTATTTATTGGAATTCCAATAGCACTCTTGCCAGGAACGGGAGTCTGTCACTGAGACAGGCATCAGCAGCATTTTACTGGACCACCCCGGGAAGCCTCGCCAGAGAGAGAAGGCCGGCTCTGCTCTCAGGGACGTGTGTAAGGACCTTAGTCATCAAATCACACAGAGTTCCAGTTTGAGAAGCCATGGCAGCAAATCTTCTGGTCTTGGGAACAGGAGTGGCCGTGTTTCTTTTGGTTTTTATCTATGGGCCGTAAGTCTGCAATTGACTATATTCAGCTGTCCTTTGACTGTCAGAAGCTCAGAGTCTAATGTATGACCCATCTTTACTAAAATACAGGGCATTATACTTTGTATTTTATATTTTAACCTGACCACCAGCTTCATCTTAATTTCTCCTGCCTATATTTTCTTTTCACTTCAATTTTCTCACGCTTTCATTGCTTTACTGTCAGTCTTCTGTAAGCAATCTCGGATTCACTTAAGGGGTATGTACATATACAAAAACATAAAGAACTTATTTTTCTGACCTATTTTATATTTTGCTAAGGACGGAAACGAAAGAACTGTTGTAAATAACAATAATACATGTTGTATTCATGAAAAGCCAAAGAATGCAAAAAATATGATTAATATACACACCAAAATTTGCAGTGCTTCACTGTTATCTTTGGAGCATGCCATTAGCACAGCTGTGTTTCCATTTTCTCCTTCCAAATCAACATTAGTACTGCTATGCTCAGTCAAGACCTAAAAGGGGAGAATAATTGTCAAAAAGCTAAATTGTGGATTTGCAAATAAGGTACTTGTCTTTCACCAGATTATAAGTTTGTAGATGCCAGGGACCATGTGTATTTGTCTTTTTTCATCCCTCTCTGACACAATTTAACACAAAAGCTTGCACACAGTGGGCATCAAATAAATTTCTCAAATAGATGAAATAATGATGATTTCAATATCACATCAATTAAGGCAATACTGAGTTGTGGAAGTGGAAACAGAATAAGAATTGTAGATACTAGTTAACGTAGCTTCATTTAATATTTCTCACTCACTTATATTAACTGAGCTATGTTAACTAATATTTTCAAGAAAATAAATCTGTGGAGCCATTTAGAATGTGTGCATGGGGGAGGAGGAAGGGGGAGGAGGGAGGGAGAAAGTGCTTTCTTCTTCCCTTCTAGTCATTTTTCTTTTACCTAGATTATAAGCATTCTGGAAAATGTCAATAAAAACTCCATTCTCTTCAGTAAAAGAAATACAGTTTTGTGTAACAGTTTGATATAGCTTAACTCAATTAATTCAAACTTGGTCTGGAACAGAAACTTCTTCTACAATATAAGAAATTAGCATGCTGATACAACGGTCAAGTAATTTTTCTGATGGAATTTCATCGAAGACCTATAACTTCCTCACCTGATTGACTACCTGCTAATTATTGCCCAAGAATCTATAGATCTTTGACCCGTCTTCATTTTATTTTAAATGTAACCAAAATCATGTCATATAAATGTCTTACTAAGAGAGAAACCTTTGAGTTGGTCTATCAGAGGCCTTTCCTCTCACAGCAAGACTATGATAAAACTATGACATGTGCTTATAAAATAAATTATTTTTTAAATGTATTAAATAAGCTGTTTCTTAAAAGCCTTGACTATACAACCTACTACCAGAGCCACTTGTTAACAGAATGTACCCTCGTATGTTAGCAAATGATTCGGGCTTACTAATTAGCTCTGCTCATAAAAGGAAACTGAACCGAGATTTCAGCACATAAGAACACACAGGGAAATTATTGATGGATGCAGGGAAATGAGGACACAAGGTTCCTTCTGTGGACTTTAGGCACCTTCACATTCTGTCTAAGTCTAGGTTCACATGTAAAATAACATACCATAGCCTGCAAGAAGAGATTTTTCTTTCTTTGCCCTCTTAGAATCATAAATCATAGATCTGTCACATATATTAGGCTGTTATTATTGTTCTATCATAAGCACAATCTTTCAAAAAGTTGCGTTACATTATATACGGCAGGGGTCCCAGAGAGATCAACTAAACTGTGCACCTACTTCAAATTCAGTCATGACCAGGCAACTCTGTAAGGTTCGCAGGTGAGCTCACCAGGGGTCCCTTTGATGAGAATCTAGGAAGCCCCATGGAAGGGTCAAACAACTGGATACTTTGAAGTTAAGCCCCAAGGACTGAGGCCTGCAGGCCACTGACAGACAGAGCTCCCCGAATTCCCAGGCCAACGTGTCCCAGGGAATACTATGCATACCATTGGTCATCTGTGCAGGGACTTGAGGTGCTGCACAAATGAAAATTTTTTATTTACAACCAGATAGGCAGCGGGGGAAGGGCTGGGGGAAGCTGGCGGAGCAGTGGATGGAGCAGCCTTCTAAACTGGCGAGGGCTGGGCGGGTGCAGGCCTGACCCCTGGGTGTCACTGGGAAAGGCAGGCAGGGAGGACTGCTATTTGCAAGCATAAAAGGAAACGCTCTAAAACTCTTCCTCCTTCTTCTACTCCCATCATCTCTGGTGAACCGAAGTGGTTTGAAAATATTTTTAGACATAGTGATGGCTGGAAAGACATGGTAAAAAAGAGACAATTTTATAATAGCTATTATATAACTCTTATAACCCTATTTTTCTTCTTGTTCTGGTGTCACCAGAAGCAAAATTTCTTTCCTGTCTGCCATCTAGTTTTCAATTATAAGCTTACGGCTTAATTTTCTTTTCTATTTCTATGTGATATCTCCCTTTCTATATTTGTTAGTCTGAAGATTTCTTCCTTCTAATTAACAATAGTCTTCCAACTGTTACCTGCCTTTGAATTCCCAAATCACACTTTCAGAACCAATATTAATTAAGTTAATGGGCATTTGTTTCTGAAAAGAGCCTTCAGAGGAAGCACCAAGAGCTCCGTGAGGAAATATGTGACATCTCTGGGGTAGTCCCTGCAGTCACTGGTGGCCCAACCCAGATGATATGGAAGTGGCACTTGGCTTATGAATAATGAAGATATTAAAAAGAAAAACCAGCCTGTTCCCAGAGGCCTTTCTAGTAACCTCCTCGGGGACTGCCCTGACTCATTGTCACAGGTACTGATACTTCAGCTCTCCTTTTCTCCTTCAGCTAGAACTCCCATTTACTCATTCATTCATTCAACGGCCATCATTTACCAGCAGTGCTGAGGACTGGAGGTATTTAGATTAGTAAGACACAGCCCCTCCTTCAAGGACAGCGGCCATAGGCAAGAAAAGCACACGAATATCTGATTCCGATACCATGTGCTAAGAACTGCAATAGAGCTGTACACGAGGAACAGTCAGAGAGCTGAAAGGGGCTCCCCTCGCACTCTCTATGCCTGACTTACAGGAGCCAAGGTCTCAGAGGGCTGAGAGAAAGGTTTATGGGCTAGAGCGAACTTGAAACTCATGAATCTCTTTGGTGATTTACAGACAATTAGGTTTTGTTGTGGCTTACCACAATAGTAAATCATTATTTGCAATATTGTTTTACAGGAAAACTTTATCATAAATTCCAAATAGCCTATCTTAGAAATAACTGCTGGAACACGATCCATTTGTAAATTGCATTCTTCTTTAGGTAAGCACGCTTGTTTTCTAGCGTGTGAGACTCTGAGATGCAGTTTAAAAGCCATGGCCTAAATCTTACCCTTTAGGTATTTACCGGGGTTTCCTTTATTTGATCAAACTTACTCTCAAACCTTGAAAAACAATCAGAAATTTCCCAACAGTATCATTATGTCTTACACTAACTAAGCCCTCTGACAAAAACGACAAATTATAATTATGTTTTCTGTTTTCACTGAGGCACTCATTACCTTCTTCCTTTTAGTAATTGAATCAGTCAGGTAAAAATGATAAAGCCTGAACTTGGAAACGGAGATGAGAACAAACTCTTATACCTTTGCTTTCACCAGTTACGCAACATTAAGCAAGTTATTCAATTCTCTCTGTGCCTCAGTGTACTCAGCTATGAAATGGAAATACTAATATTAATAGTCTTCCTTCATCGTGGGTTTTTAAAATGAGGATTTCATAAATGAAACCACACAAAACTATCAGGAAAATGTTTGGTAAATAAGAACGACTCAATAAAAATAGGACTATTATCAACATCATCACCACCAGTTGGTGAGAAGTAAAGCAAACATTGTAATCATTACATCTGGTTTACCCTGGCAGCTCAGGGTGGCCATTCCAGCCTGGTAGAGAGAGCCAGATCTGGGAGCCAGCCCCTGCTCCGATGGTCAGGGCCCAGAGAGCCAGCTCACCTTGACCACCTCGTTGTGCATGGCCTGCACAGCCACGTGGAGGGCCGCCATCATGGCGCTGTTTCGAAGGTTTGGGTTTGCTCCTTTGCTGAGAAGAAACTTAACGCTTTCCACCTGGTTTTTCTCTGCAGCCCAGTGCAGAGGGGTATTCCCGTAATCATCCATTATGTTCAGCACTAGAAAAAAGACACCAAAATGTAGATTAAAGTTTGTTGGGACTGTATCCAACACCTCCTGAGCACCTACTCACTTCAAAACTCAGTGCTAAGTGTGACTGTAATCAGCTGCATCTTCTTTACGCAAAGTAAAGACACAGCTTCGGTTCTCATGCAACATGAGCCACCCAATGGGCACCTGTCAAGAATAAACAAACAGAAGCATGGCACTGACGTTGTCAACTGAGTTAAATTTCTATCAAGAGCCTTCATAAGAAATAGCACCTATCACTGAATGTCTTTATGTGTACATGAATTTTGGGATTGATAAAATACCAAGATTATGTAAAAGCAGGAACTATGTGCCAGGCACTCTACTAGGTTCCATATGACGATTATTTCATTCAAGCCTCCAACAGCCCACAAGCTACCACCATGGCCAATTTTCAGAAAGATGAAGATGCTGAGGCCTAGAGGGACTAACAGTCTTACCCACATCACACGGCAAATAAGGAGGTATGAAAGTCACGACCTCTTTGAACTTCAGCTGTCTCCTATTCAAATTTGGCATAACAAATAAACTCAAAACAAGAACTACACACACATCCACCTACACACATGCACATACATGCATGCATGCACACACGCCACACCCCCCCACACACACTTGTTGTGATGTTTTGGGGAGAATAACACTAAATCATGTCTTTAAAGATCTTAGCAGAATGCCTGGCCAATAGCAATGGTTCAAAAAATATTAACAGGAAAAAAGAAACACCACTAATAAACCACGAGACTAGAATTCAAGCTAGAGCCCCTGATGCGCACGTGGTTTGCACATATTTCTACAATATAATATATAGCGCTATTTTCCCTGTGAGCTCAGCGTAAGAATAACAGGTCTTTTCATCCTGCAGTGTCCTATGGCTATTCTAAAATAGATACAGCTGTCTGCTTTACCAACCATTGAAATTAGTGGTAGTGTGCCCTTATGTCTGGGGTGGGAGAAAAAGTATTTGCTCATAAATATGATTTGGGGACCACCTATGATACTTGGAACCAGACAGGCATGTTTTCTGTTTCTCTCCTTTTTAAAAATCTCTCTCTCCACTATCTCCTTTCACTCATCCAAGTGCCTCATTCTCAACGACACACATACACACACGCATCCCCAAGAGCCACACACCCTCACGCACATCTCTTGACCATCCTGTCTGATCAAGATGAGTCACTCCATTCTTCATTCTATTTGGCACCAAACTTAATTAAACAGGCACCTATACTTACAAACTGCCATTCACTAATTAAATAACTTGAATTTGGCTTTTATCTTCACCACTTTTCAGAAATCATCTTTACAAAGGTCACTGGGGCCTTCGAATGTAAGGGCTTTATTATGATCTCCTTCCTACTTGGTCTCTTTGTGGGAACTGCTCCTTCTAACTTACCCATCCCAAGAACATCTCCCTTGGCTTTTGCATCATCAACCTCTTATCCATCATTCTCTTCATTCTTTTTCTGGCATTTCCTCTGCCCCCTGCCTCTTAGTGTTGGTTACTCTACCCTTAGCTACCAGTTACTAATTTTAAGGCCTTTTATAATTGGCACTAATCTACCCTTCAGAATGACTTCATACCACTCTTTCCAATGAATCTAATGGAATGATAGATTTATGGAACACTCATTGTAACGTATTTTTTACCTTCACAAGAGGAATCATTGATGATCATGTTCATCAGCTCAACTTGACCTTCAGCTGCAGCATGATGCAAAGGGGAGGCATTTGTATCACATTTGCCATTTAATCTCTTTTGTTTCTGGATAAAGTTTTGTGATGTACAGGCACTTCCTTCAAAAACCACCTAGAGGTATATAAACAACTATTACACCGAACAAGCATATGCAAAGCTTACAAATATAAAGTTAATCATTTTATAGCCTTAAAAAGTTTATTATCCAAGACTATCATGCTTATAAGGTAAATATTTTTCTTGAAAACATAAAATGTTTATAGACATAAAGAAGGTATAAGCAAATGCCTTAACATTGATCAGTACCTTAAATAAATGCTTTTATTTTCTGATCACAAACTTGCATATGCTATAGAAATAAAGGCCTTCTTCCTTCCCTTGTTCCCAATCCACCTGGCTTCCTATAGCCCTCTTAAAGCACCCCTCCTCTAGCAGGCCCTCCTGATAGCTCTAGCAGACGATCTTCAGCCCAGCCTCTCTCTCTCTCTCATTCTCTCAAGTTCACAGTAGAGCTTTCCAGATGCCACAAGATGTGTGGTGACCTCACCGCACGAACAGTTACTGGAATGCGTGCTGTGCCTTGTGCTTTAACATTTCCTCCACTGTCATTTCCAACAGGATAAATACTGGTAGCTATAACTCACATAAACAAGGTCTCTTCAGGATCCTTATGATGTTTAAGTTTAAAAGCGTTCTGAGACAAAAAGTTTGAGAAACACTCTCCAGTTCTTTCTTTATCTCTCATTTTACACACTGTTGCTAAATGTGTACTACCCATTGAATACTTATTTTTCCATGATACTTTCATATGTGCAAATAATTTCTCCAGAGAGAGAAGAAAGGAAGGAAGGAAGGATAGGAGGGAAAGAGGGAGAAAATAAGAAGAGAGAAAGGGAAACAGGAAGGAGAAACCAGAGCTCTCACAGAGCAGCAGGTGAGGCCACATGGACTATTATATACACTAGAACGTCCCCAGATTATCTGATGAATTTTAATCCCTTAGAGGCTTAAAAAAAATCAGTGTTAAAAATAAGAAAAATCAAAAGAACCTCATTCCAGTCCTATGGCAACATACAGACTAAGATTATTTCTCAATGTTACTTTCAGCTTTGCAAATATGTGATCAAATGATACATTTGCCCGAAATTTTTCCAAAGCTATTTCTTAGCAAATATTTCATCACATGGACCAAAAGCAAAATATACTATAAAGACGGTAGCTTTTCATGGAAACCACTGTGAAATTACCATTTTCTGAAAATGTAAAAATCTTCCCTAAATAGTAATAAATGGCCTAGATACTTTTTTTAATTCTACATTTGACCATGACTTGTCACATTTGACATATGATAATATATATGTGTTGAAACTCTAAGTTGTTATTTTAAAGATAATCAGAGCATTTCTTACCACTGTAAAGAAAATCAACTAAAATGAAGTGATAAAGTACTGAATGTATTTTAATATAGTTAATACAGAATTTAGCATATTAGGATTCATTCAGTAAATGTCAGGTTGAAATAAAAACAACTTAATCTCTTAAAATTTTGAACTTTGGTTTTTGTTTCTGTTATCACAGAATAATATCTAAAAATCACTCTTCTATGATCATCTTTTACATAGAGATGTGTCACTTTTTAACTAAAAAATTCAATTCTACATAGGCTATATATATGATAGCTTAAGTGACTGCAGGATGTGACAATGAGCATCCAACTCTTTCCAAATTTATACATACTGAGTATTAAATGAAAAACGAGCTTCCTGGAGAAATAAGCTCTTTCTCAATGTCTCCCCCTATCAAACAAAGTATTTACCTAAATCCATTCAGAAGCATTTCAGCACTTGAATTTGATATATTCTTCAGGTGATAATAAAGGGATTGCACTGAGCACTCCCCAGTGCCAAAAAGAGCACAGGGTCTGTTCAGTGACGTGCTATCAACACAAACCCATTCCACGCTCTTTAGAGCAAGTACTAGGTTCAGAAACTCACAAGGTACTGCTGAATCCACAATGACAAAACAGCATCTAAATACTTCATATGAGAATATCAGTTGTGCTAAACAGTGTCAATTCAGTACCTGACATGTTGTCAGGCTTCAAACGGATGTCTTAAAGGCAACCCTAAAAGTAAGCCAAGGATGTCATTTAGACAAATTACTATACATTCAATGTAGTTTCCTATTGTCATAGGGTCACTTCATAGTCTTTTTGATTTTGAACTCTATGATTAGATTCAGAACATAATAGACTAGATCACTTTTAGAGAAGCTAATTCTAACTAAGCCCTTTAAAAAAACAGAGACATCAAATACATTCACTTTAGGTTGATTTAATGAAATACATATAGGCAGTAACAGGGCAAAAAAGAAGGAAATTAAGGGGAAAGATTATAACAAATGAAAGGTCAAATGCCAACATATAAAATATGTTATATGTCATATCTTTTATATTATGATGCTACCAAAAAATCACTAGAGTTCAAAAGCCTTCACATATGTTGCTTTGTAATAAGTCTAATCACTGGGATTTTTATGAAATGATCCAGAATTATTGCAGTTAATGAAATAAAATATATAAATCCCTCAATCTACAAGCCCTAATGTAGCTTCTAAAAGCCTTAAATAACATAAGTGGCTCTACTTAGGCAATAAAACTAACTAAAGACAAACAAAAACATGAAGAAAAAACATGAGACTTTGAGCTACAAAAATCCTTCAGCAAATGTCTCTAGAAAAACCAAACCACATGGATGATTTTTGAAATTTTAAAATTTCTTCCTGTCCAATATAAATTGTAAGACTATCCTAGTGGTTAAAATCCGCTCATGACTCAACTCTTTGGAGGAGCCAATGGCATCAGTTAACATGCTAATATTAAGGAGAAAAAGAAATGTCTGTGATCAACCTGGATATGCAGACTCGCGTTGGGAGGCCTGGTTTGTTGGTGTGTGTGATTTACTACACATGCCTGACTCACATACATGATTGGCAACAGTGACAATTGGTGCAACCTGTTTAGACAGCAATTGGCAATTTCTACTAAAATTAAAGCTCCACATACCTCTTGACCCTGTCAAGACTTTAACATACAAACATACCCACAACGGTATGACTGGATGGGCAGAGAAGCCACATCTACACAGACACAATCGTGTGTAATAGCAAAACAAGATGGAAACAAAAACAGCCTAAGTGTCCATCAGTGCTGGACTGGCTAAATAAATCATGATACAGTCATACAATGCGATACTATGAAGCTGCTAAAAAAGCTAGGTATGTCTCCAAGTGCTAATTTCAACAGTATTCTAAAATATATTTTGTGAGTAAATCAAAGTGGAAATCTGTGACTTCATACTTTCAAAAGTAATTTTTTAAAAGATATATGAATATACGTGTATTTGTAGAAGCATTTTTTTTCCTGGAAAATACATACTGTTAACATGGTTCCACTGTGGAAAGAGATTTGTCATGAGGGGTTTGAAGAGAATTTTTAACGTTTCAAAAGAGACCTTTCCTCCTGCTGGCAATCTGAGGAAATCAGTGGTGGGTTTTGAGCCCCTACAGCCTCTATGCCTCAGACTAGGCCATCAGGCCCTGTGCTGCCTTAGGTCCCACTGTCTGGAGAGCTGCGCAGGGAATAGAAGCCCCCAGCCCAGCCCTTACCGTCCCCAGGAGACCACTCTCCCATCTTCAAAGGATCTCATCCTCCACAGTTTCCTGATGCCCCCACTCCCTGGAGGAGGAATTCACTAGTCCTGCCTGCGTTTTACCAGAGCCTTCTCTGTAATGCTTCATTCGCAGGCGTTGGTTTCTCCGTGTCACTCTATTAGACAAGAACATTTCTCCACCAAGCACCTCTTGCCAGAATAGCTATCCGAGGACTACCCGACACGCCGAGTGGCTACAAACGAAATCTACAAAAAGGTCCCTGTGAGACGGCACACATTTCAAATTGTCCTGCTTTTAGGCAGTTGCCTAATTGTACCAAATGCCAAAGGTACTTTTTGAGTAGGTCTCTGGGAACTGCAGTTGCCCATTCAGGAGCAAGAACAGGTTGAACAAACAAGCAAGCAAACAAAAAGGACAAAGCAGGACCGTCGTGGGCGTGTTATTAACGTGGCCCCGCAGGCTCCCCATGTCTCCAGGTCTACTCTTGGGAAGTGCACACGCCCCTAAGCAAGCACTCCCCTGGCCTCTCCAGGTTTCCTACTTCGCGTCCTTGCATCCCAGGGCTGCCCGCAAGGGAACCTCGAGCCCCCCCGCCGGGACTTTGCAGCGGGTCCCGACCGCCAATCGCCCAGGGTACCTTAAGCGACTCCTTGCAGTCGTCCATGTCGTCCTGCACGCCCTGGTAGACAACGTCTTGGGGCTCCTTCTTCTCGCCAGGGCGCAGAATCTTCCTCAGGCTGCGCTTCATTGACCCCACCCCGGACGCCACCTGGTGCAGCTGCTCCCCACGTGCGCTGGCACCTGCGGCGAGAGAGGCGGTGAGCCGCACTGGCGGCGGGGTTCTGAGCGCCAGAGCCCGAGCTCTCCCGCGCCTTGCACTTCCCGGGTTGCGGGTTGCGGGTTGCGGAAAAACTAGCTCTGTGGGAAGCCCACGAGAACTTCTGGAAGGAGTTCTCAGGCTTGGGCTACTTGTAGCTGCAGGAAGGAGGCGGGGCACAGGAAGGAGGCAGAAACACAAACTTCGTGTCCACCGGGGCTCTCGCCCCTTTAGGGGAACAACGTGACTTGTGACTTGCTTGTGCTCGCTGTCCTGCAGAGGCAGCCCCAGCGCACTCGCTGAGTCAAGAGTGTCAAGTCGGGGTGCATCCAGCCAATCTGTTACAATAAAAGCACCAAGAGCCGTGTGTGTGTGTGTGTGTGTGTGTGTGTGTGTGTGTGTGTGTGTGTGTGTGTGTGTTTAAAGAGAGAGGAAGAAGGAATGAGAGAATAACTGGGTACGTTGGGAAGATTTTTTGTTTTCAGGATCTTTCTTCCCAACCTTTAAAGCCTATGGACCTGTCTTTCCCATGTCCACCGTCTTTTGGGGGCCTCTTTGATTTGGAAATAATGTTTTTAGCAAAACTTCTCTTTCCAGACATTTGGGAGAATGGTTAAATCCTGTCACTGGTTTGAGGGACTAGATTAAGTCCCTGTGACTCTCAGGGACCATTTCCTGTGGCTAATCATACTGATCCACCTCATGCTTTGGTGTTTTGGAATAGTTACGTAAAACGACAGGTTAAATATAAGCCACTAGTGACTGACGTAAGCTTGTGCACCCTCCGCTTTGTTTAAGAGACTTCATGGGCCTGTGCTGCATTTATTAATCGACAGCATAGGTATTAATTGTGTAGAGCAAAAGGCGTTCTCCTCAATTGAAGAGCCTACTTCTACATTTATGTACAGCCAGGGGAGCTTTTGAAATTGTTGCCAGGATATTTAAGCTGCAAGGTCAGAAAGCAAGAAAACCTCTTTCCAAGGCTGATTATACTTTGCACAGGACAGAACATAGCTTTGACAGTCTTTTTGCTTTGACAAGTTGTGTTCCTTGAAGCCCTGGATTGTCATTTTCACCTGGCTATTTCCAGTGCCTAACACAAGCCCCACATGGATCCAGGGCCTCGCACACAGCTGACGCTCAGTAATGGTTTGTGAACTTCCTGACCTAGGGGCTCCAGTGGGCTGAACTTAGGGGTAGACAGAGTGGTCATGATGATATTGAGGAACCATGAAAGGTCCCCCAAAATCTTCCAATGCATATGGCAGATTGCCATCAATTCCACCCCTGGAGTGGAATTCCTTGGAAGGATAATATTGAATGTATCACATCATGAATCCATGAATGAGGCTTACTGAAAGCTTGGTGAAGGATACAGATGTTCAGCTTCACCCCTGCACGCTTTTCCCACCAGCATCTCTGTTCAGTGAGTACAAAACAAAGATCAGCCGCATACCTTGCTATGATTTGGCTGAAGTAGGTAACGCAGTTGGAAAAACCAGTAAAGAATCAAAGGGATGAGTAAAGAGAATAACTTTCACTGAGCCACTGCTATCTACCTGGCATTTTACATACACCAGGTTCATGTTTTAGAATGGAAATGCCTCATAGGAATATTAAGACTTTTTATTTGTTATCACGAATTATTTCAGTCAATTGCTTTTCTCCCAACATTCAGCTGAAAAGGGTCACTAAGGCGAAAAGGGAATAAATAGGAGATTCAAAGGGGTAATTTTGGAAACTGGGGCAGACGGCATGTCATGGTAGCAAGTGCCAGATGGCCCTGTTGGCCCTGGGAGAAGGATGTGGGGGCCACAGAACTCCAGCCATGGAGGATGGAGGGGAGTGTGGGGAGGAGGGTGGCTCCAGAACAACAACACCCCTCCTACACGACATCTCCTTGTGTCAGCCGCCGGCACAGCATCTCTGCAAAATGACGCTGTCTGTATTCCTGGTTATGCACCTCACCTACATCCCCCAAAGCATGTATTCTTTTTAACTCGTCCTCTCCAGCTTTAACACTGAAAAATATAGATGGTTGGTATTATAGATCTGAATTTTTTTTTCCTGCTTTCTGCTTGTAAAAACAGGGGTTATTAATTAATTTTTTTTAATCTTTTGCTGGACTTGTCCATTTTAGCCATTTTTCAGGCAGTGTCTTCCTAAGACCTCTCAGGAATTCCCATAACTGCTTCTTATTAATTGTTAAATTGTTTCCTACCCATCAAAAATGATCTCTTTCATAAAGCTGCCCTTTTAAATTACTGCAAATCCTGGTCTTAAAATGCATAATGTAGTTAGGAACAGGATGGTATCCAGCCATTTACGACCAGGATCTTATTACTTTTAAAGTTTAATTATTGATGAATAGTAATAAAATGCAGTGTTTTTATACTGATTATAATTTTGACATAAGGATAATTATTAAAGATAATTATTAAATAAAATAAGCCTTCACAGAAATTTCCTGAAGGTAATTTTTATTATCAAATTATGTTTTGATATTACATAGGACCTTATTCAAGAAAATTAAAAGTAATAATACTAAGCCATTTTGTTTAAATTCTCAGGGAAAATATAGTTATATGCATATATAAGCTCAATAACTTTTACAAAAAAATCTAATTTGCCAAAAATTATCTTTATCTTTATTTTATTCCCTAATTTAAAACAAAGTTTTATTTACAAATTAATTACAAAAAATTTTTTAAGCCTTCAATCCAAATATATTGTTGTTAGTACCAGTAACTGAAGGGAAAACTGCTTGGTTACATTTAATGCCTTAACTCAATAATATAATGTTTTGGGGCCTACTAAAGATACTAAGAAATAGAAAATAGCATCTTTTCAAAAACGTATAAAGTTCACCCATAGTAAGTATACAGTTTGATGATTTTTAGTAAATTTATGCAATTATACCACTATCTGCATAATCCAGTTTTAGAATACTTCCATCAATCCAAATAGTTAGCTTTTGCTAAAATGCAGTCATTCTGCTCTCCCACCCATAGCCCTAAGCAACCTTTGATCTGTCTCTATAGCACAGTTTCTGTCTCTATAGTTTAGCCTTTTCTAGAAATTTCAGATACATGGAGTAATAAAGTATGTACTCTTTTACAACTGGCTTCTTTTGCCTAGCATAATGCTCTTGGGATTTCACCCACGTTATAGTGTGTCATCAGTACACTATACACTACTTAATGTTCAGTAGTATTCCACTGTATAGATAGACCTTATTTTCTTTATCCATTTACCAGTTGATAGATATTTGGATTATTTCCAATTTTGGTCTGTTATAAATAATGCTAATAATATTATAAAAAATGCTGAACATTTTCAAGTAAACCTTTTTGTGGACATATATTTTGCATTTCTCTCACATAGAAATTTCTTGATGACATTTTTATCAAATTCTTTTGCATCTTTTTAAATTAGGTTGTCTTTTTACTATTGAGTTGTAAGAGTTCTTTATTCTAAATACAAGTCTTTTGTCACATAAATAAGTTGAAAATATTTTTTCAGAATCTATGGCTTCTCTTTGTTTTCTTAATAGTGTCTTCTGAAAAGCAAATCTTTTAATTTTGATAAAAGTCTAATTTCTTAATTTTTTCTGGACTGTGCTTTGGATGTCATATGTAGAAATTTTTGCCTATGCCAAGATTAAAAAGTTTCTTTTCAATGTTTTCTTTCTTGAGCTCTCATTAATACATAGATCAATTTTGAGTTAATTTTTGAGCAGGGTGTGAGGTAGAGGTCTAAGTTCATTTTTATAGCATATGGATAAACAACTATTACCAATTGTTGAAAATACTATACTTTCCTCATAGAATTGCCTTGGAGCTATTGACAAAAATCAATTTACTGTAAATATAAGGGTTTGTTTCTAGACTATTCTTTTCCATTGATCAAAATCTCTCTGTTTAAGCCAATACCACATTGTCTTGATTTTGTGGCTTCATAGTAATTTTTTTTTTTTTTTTTTTTTTTTTTTTGAGACAGAGTCTCACTCTGTTGCCAGAGCTAGAGTGACGTGGCGTCAGCGTAGCTCACAGCAACCTCAAACTCCTGGACTCAAGCGATCCTTCTGCCTCAGCCTCCCAAGCAGCTGGGACTACAGGCATGCACCACCATGCCTGGCTAATTTTTTCTATATATTTTTAGTTGTCCAGCCAATTTATTTCTATTTTTAGTAGAGACAGGGTCTTGCTCTTGCTCAGGCTGGTCTCGAACTCCTGAGCTCAAACGATCCTCCCGCCTCGGCCTCCCAGCATGCTAGGATTACAGGCATGAGCCACCACGCCCGGCCCATAGTAATTTTGAAACAAAACAATGTGATGGTTAATTTTTGGTGTCAGCTTGACTGGACTGAGGGATGCCTAGGTAGCAGGGGAAGGATTATTTCTGGGTATGTCTGTGAGGGTATTCCTAGGGGAGATTGGCATGTGAGCCAGTGGACTGAGCAGGGACCTCCCACCCTCAATGCAGGCAGGCAGGAGCCAATGGGCTGGGGGCCCGGCTGGAAAAAAGGGGCAGAGGAAGATGGATTCGCCCTCTGTTTTCTCTCTCACTTCTGGAGTGGGATGCTTTTTTTTTCCTCCTGCCTTTGGACATAAGACTCAAGGTTCTTCAGTTTTCGGACTCTGGGACTTCCACCAACAGCTTTCTGGTGGGTGGAGTAGGTGTGTCACAAGGCTGACTGGAGGCTGCACTGCTGGCTTCCCTGGTTCTGAATCTTGGGTCTTGGACTGAGTCATGCTGCTGGCTTTGAGTCATGCTACCAGCTTCTCTGTTTCTCCAGCTTCCGGTCGACCTATTGTGGGACTTCACCTTTGTGAATCTGTGAGCCAATTCCCCCTAGAAAATCACCTTCCACGTATGCTACTGGTTCTGTCTCCCTGGACAACCCTGACTGATATACATGGCGTAAGTCCTCCAAATTTGTTCTTTTTCCATATTGTTTTGGCTATGCTAAGTCCTTTGCACTTCTGTATAAATTTTGGTATGTTTGTCGATTTTAATGAAAAAGACGGCTAGTATTTTTATACGAATTTCATTGAGTCTATAGGTCAATTTGGTGAGAAGGGCCATTTTAAAAATGAGTCTTCTGATCTGTAATTGTGGTAATTTTCCTCATTTATATACATCTATCTTGATTCTCTCAGCAGCATTTTGTAGTTTTCCATGTACAGATCATGCAGATTTTTCATTAAATATATTCCTAAGTATTTTATTAGTTTTAAGTTATTTTGAATGGAATGGCTTTCTTTTTTTATTTCAAAATATCAAAGGGGTACAAATGTTTTTGGTACATGGATAGCTTTTATAATGCTTAAGTCAGAACTGTTAGTGTGCCCATCCCCTGAATAGTGTTCATTGTACCCGTCAGGTAGGTTTTTCCCTCCTCCCCCCCTCCCCCATACCTCTTTCTGGATTTCTAATGACTTTTACTTCTTTCTGTGCCCATGCGTGCCCATCAAGTAGTTCCAAATTTGGATGGCTTTCTTAATTTCACTTTCAGATGGTCTGTTGTTAATATCTGCTGTTAATATATGCAAAGACCATTGAATTTTTATGTTGATCTTATTTCCTACACCATTACTAATCTTACTCATTAATTCTAGTAGCTTTTTATTGATTCCTTAGAAATTTATATATATATGTTTGTTTATTATGCTAATAAAGACAGTTTGCTTCTTCCTTTCACAAATGTATATCTTTAATTTTTTTTCCACTTCAGTGCACTGATTAAAAGCTCTAGGACATTGTTGAATACAAGTAGAGATAGTGAACATTCTGCCTTTTTCACAATGTTAGAGGAAAAACATTCTCTTTCAGCATTAAATATGGTGTTAACAGTAGGATTTTCACAGATGCCTATTACCAAGTTGAGGAATGTTATCTTTTTTTCTTATTTTGTTGAGAGTTTTTATCATGAGTGGGTGTTGAACTTTGATGCTTCCTTTACAACCATTGAGATGATCATGTGTTTTTTCTCACTTATTCTATTATTTTATATTAATTTATTTTTTAATATTAAATCAACCTTTTTTATGTTACTGGATTCAGTTTGCTAATATTTTGTCAAAGATTTTTATATTTACGTATATGAAGAATATTGGTCTGTCGTTACTTTTTTTATGGTACATTTGTATAGCTTTGTGTAAGAGTGGCCTCACTGAATAAATTGAGAAATGTTGCCTTCTGTTTTCTGAAGTAGTTCATATAGTATTGGTATTATTTCTTTTTAAAATGTTTCATATTTAATAGAATTCACCAGTGCAGCCCTTTGGGCTTGGGCTTTTTGTTTTCTTTCTGGGAAGATATTTAATTACTACTTCAATTTTCTTATCTTTCATAAAACTATTTTGACTTAATATTTTCGCTTGAGTAAATTTTGGTAATATGTGTCTTTTGAGAAATTTGTCCTTTTCATCTAAATTGTCTATGTATTTCTAGATATAAAGTTGTTCATTCAATTCCCTTATAATCAATTTAATTCTTGTAGGGTCTGTAATAATGTCTCCCTCTTTCATTCCTGCTTTTTTGTAATTTGTGTCATCTCTCTTTTCTAGATAATGGTTTATCAATTTTGTTCATTTTTCAAAGAACCAAGTTTTGATTTTATTGATTTTTCTCTATTGTTTTTTTACTTTCGGTTTCATTTTTTTTCAATGTTTTTTTCTTTCTGATTTTTCTTTCCTTTTAATTACTTGGGGGATTTGATTTGCTCTTCTTTCTCTACATCCTTAAGGTAGAACATTTGGATCTTCCTTCTAATGTAATCATTTAAGGATACAAAATACTTGCTAAGCATTACATTAGCTACATCCCATAAATTTTGATTAGTTGTGTTTTCATTTGTGGTTTCTTCTTTGACTCACAAATTTTTAAGTGCATTGCTTAATTTCCAAGTATGTGAGATTTCCCCGTATTTCTTTCTGTTGTTTATTTCCAATTCAATCTGGTTATGGTCAGAGAACATACTTTGTATGATTTCAATCTATGTAAATTTAAATGTGCACTCATATTTAAACATGTTTTATGGCTGGCATATGCTTTATCTTGGAGATTGTTCTATATTCACTTGAAAAGAACGTGTATTCTGCTGCTGACTGGTAGTTTCTGAATATGTTATTAGGTCCAGTTGGTCAATAGTATTCATGTTTTCTATATTCTTAGTGATTTTCTGTCTATTATGCTATCAGTTACTGAAGGGGAGTATTAAAGTCTCTAATTATAACTGTTAAATTGTCTATTTCTTCTCTCAGTTCTGTCAGGGTTTGCTTCATTTTGGGAAGGGAGGTCCTCTGTTCTTAGATGCATGTATATTTATAATTGTTGTCTTTCCATTATATTTTCCTTTTTATCATTACGAAATTTTCTTGTCTTTATTAATATTTGTCTTAAAGTCTATTTTGTCTGATATAGCCACTCCAGATCTCTTATATTTATTGTTTGCATGGCAGATCTTTCTCCATCCTTTTACTTTTAATGTATTTGTGTCTCTAAGGTGTTTCTTATAAATAGTATACAGCTAGATCTTGCTCTTTGACCTAGATTAACAGTCTGTCCCTTTCGATTACGATGTTTACTTCTTGTGTTATGGATGTGATGTAATTGTTTATGTGGTACTGCCATTTCGATAATTGTTTACTATGTGTCATGTCTTTCTCTGTCACTCTGTTTCTTCTTTGCTGCCTTCACTTGCATTCAACATTTCTTTTAGCATACCATTTTAATTCATTGGTGGATATTTTTAGATGTTTTAAAGTTACTTTCATAGTATAGTGATTACAATGTTCATCTTTGACTTATCACAATCTACTTTGGGTTAATACTTATTTAATTCCAGTAAACTATGGTGACTTTGCTGCAATGTACCACCATTTCCTCTCCCCTTTTTATATTATTATTGCCATATGTGATACATTTATATATATTACATCTATGTTATGCACTCCAAAATACTGTGTTATAATTATTGCATTAAACAATTTCAAATTTTTTTAAAGAAATTAAGAGAAAACAGCAAATACATAAACACACATACAGACTTTTATATTTACCTGCATTTTTGCCATATCTAGTGGTCTCCATTTCTTACAGATTTGAGTAACTCTCTGGTGTCATTTCCTTTCAATCTTAAGGACTTCTTTTAGAATTTCTAATAAAGCATGTCTGCTTGAAAAAAAATAATAAGGAATACTTTTTTACTGGAGGTAGCAGTTTTGTTTGGCAGATGTTTTTTTCAGCACATTGAAAATTATTACACTGCCTTCTTCCCTCCATTGTATTTGATGAAAAGTCACAAATTATCCTATTGTTGTTCATTACAATGAGATAAGTAGTTTTTCTTTTTATGCTTTTGAGATTTTTCTCTTTGTCTTTGTCTTTCAGCAACATGACTATAAGGTGTCTGGGTGTTGATTTCTTTGTGTTTATCCTACTTATTTTCATTGAGCTTCTTGAATTTGTAGATTAGTAGCTTAATACTTTTTATCAAATTTGGAAAGTTTTCAGCCATGGTTTCTTCAAATAATTTTTCTTTTCCTTTCTCTGTCTCCTTTCATTTTGGGATTTCCATCATACAAACGTTAATAAGCTTAACATTCCCCCACAAGTCTCTGAGTCTCTGTTCAATTTTTTTCAATCTTTTTTCTCTCTGCTTTAGATTAGATAATTTTTATTGATCTATCTTCAAGTTCACTGATTCTTCTTCCATGTCGAAACTGCTATTGAGGCCACTAGTGAATTTTTCATTTATATTATTGTTTTTTCAATTCTAGAATGCCCATTTGGTCCTTTTTTTATAGTTTCTATTTCTCTATTAAGATTCCCTTATTGTCTTTTCACTGTGAATGTGTTTTCCTTTAATTCTTTGAATATTTTTTCTTTAACTTTTAACATGTTTATATCAGCTGATTTGAAATGTTTAACACCTAAATTTAAGGTCTATGAACAAACAGATTTAGTTTCTGTTTGTTGCTTTTTTCTCTTCCTCAATATGCATTACACTTTCTTATAACTTTTTGTTTAAATCTAGATATTTTAGATTATATATTGTGGCAACTCTAGATTCTGATTCATTTTTTAAGAGTTTTTTTTTTTTTTTTTTGGTAACTTTTTTGAGCCTAAGCTGTAGAATATGTTTTCCATGTGGTTTGTGGCTGCTGCTGTTTCTTCTCAGGTTTTTTAATTTCAACTTTTATCTTTATCCTGGATTCCTAGGGTCATTACCCACTTGAACGTGTATTGCTTCAATAACATCATTGCTTTTTTTTGTTCAAAGAGTGTCCACAACTGGCTATTTGTTAGCAGCTCAACATATAATCATAGTCACAAATATGAAAATTGACAGATTTCTACAGATGAATGAATGTGCTTTTAATTCTTACAGTAATTTTGAATTTTCTTTCAGTGTCAAATTTTACTAGGCTATAAGCATGTTTAAGTAATAATTTCTTGAAGTTTTGGAAGAACTTGCCTATGAAAATATTAAAACATAAGGTATTTTAGGGATCAATATTTGTATTTTTTGGGTTTTTTAAAATAATGTTTTATATTTTTCTTTTTAGACTAGTCAAGTTCAGTAGTGAGAAGGGGGAAAGAGTAGAACAGGAGTTCAATCTGTAACTGACTGCGAACAATCAAGGGAGATAACTCACTACCTTTGGACCAGCCATATGTTGCTTTTGTGTGGTAATTATCTGTTCAGATTTTCTGTCTTCCTGAGTCAAATTCAGCACTTTGTAGTTTCCTTGGAAATAATCCATTCCACACAGACTCTTTAAAAAATGTATTGGGATTCATAATATTCTCATAAATTTCTAAATCTTCTCTATAGCTGTGATTTCCCCTCTGTTATTGCTAATGTTTATTTGTGATTCACAAGTTTTTTAAATTATTTTTCAGACATTTGCCTATTTCATTGGTTTTTTTAAAGTATCAACTTTTAGCTTTAGTAAGCAGGTTTTCTAATTTTTATTGTTTCTTATTAAATGTTTTCTGCTTTATCCTTGCTATTTAACTTGTATTTTATATGAAATTATTCGGGATTTCCTTTGGAAGATTTTTAAAAATTGTCTTAGATTATTAATTTTGTCTTTTTTATAGTATTATATTAATATGTGCACTTAAAGTGATAAAATTTTCTTTTAGAATCATTTTAGTTGTATCACAGAATGTTGAAAAATAGGGCTTTTTAAATTTATTTCTTGCTAATTCTAACATTTGGATCCTAATTTCCTTTTCAATGTAAACATTATTGAAAAAAGTGTTTAAATTTTAAATTGCTGGGAATTTTTTAAACAAACTTTTTCTTGTTAGTTTGTAATTTTATTGATAGTGCTCAGTTAATGTACCTTATATTATCTGTGTTTTTAAAAATTTGTTGGGATTCTATGGTTTAATATATAACTAAGCTCAATTTAAGGTAGTATCTTTAATATAAAGTTTTATATAAATTCATTAAATAAATTTTATTGGTTGTTCTTCAAGTCTTATACCTCATTATTTTTTGTTTACTTGATATGCAAACTTCTATGTTAGGGATTTCACTACGATTGTGGAATTGTATATCATCAGTTTTTTTACTTACGTATTTCTAGTCTATGTTTTTAGATACATAAATGTTCATAACAATGGTGGTAAATTATACCTTGATCAATTATAATTTTATCAATGTGAAATATATATTTGTCCTCTTTAATGCTTTTTCTACTTGAATTTCCTTTTTACTGAATATTAATATGGCCATAGCATCTTTCTCTTTGTTACTATTTTCCTCATATATTTTTCTATCTTCTTATTTTTAACATTTATCTGCACTTCTTTTTTCCTTTAGATGTGTCTCATGCAAGCAGCTTAGAGTTGGTTTTGTTTTCTTCTTAATCCAATCTGAAAGATTCTTCTTTTTAATGGAGAAATTTAATTCATTTATATTTAATGTGCTCACTAATATATTTGCATTTGTTCTTTTTATACAGCTTTTGAAATTTTACCTGTTTTCTTCTTCATTGTTATACTTCCCCTTCTTGATGAAGTTTGCCTTGAGCATTTTTCTAACTTCTACTGATTTGGGGACTAAACATGCTATTTTTTTCTTGTGATTTTCCTTAATTTTAACAATCACACTTCAGCTTAAGATTTTTGTCAACCTCAAGAGTTAATGATTGTCTATATCTTCCCCATGTACAATACAATAAGCTTAACAAGGCTGCATTTCTTTCCTCTCTGACCACCTCTCCCATCCATATTAATATATCCTGCATTTTAGTTTCAAATTCAAAAAATTAAACTTTATAAAAATACTTAGACAATTCTAAATTTTATTTTTGCTATATAATATTTTATATTGCTATTTCTCATAATCTTTATCATTCCCTGTCTTGTATTCATATTAATTTTCTGTATTCCATACATAAGTAATTCTTCTGGAAAAGGTATGTTGGTTCTAAAATTTCTAAGTCCTTTTATATCCTTAGCTACAAGAGAACTGTCCTTATGTTGGCCTCCTACTGAATGGTAGTTTAAACAGATATAAAACTCTTTCGAAGTCACTTTCTCTCATAAATTTGAAGATGTTGATATTACCTTTCATCATCCATTTTTGCAGATAAAGTGCCATATCAATCCGTTTCTGATTCATTTCCTTGTATGTTATTTCATTTTCTCTCTAGAATCTTTCAGGATTTTTATCTTTATTTTTGGTGTTCTGAAATTTCACCATTATGCAACTCAATAAGGGATCTTCTATTGTTTACTTTGTTCTGTACTCTGTGGTCACTTTCAAATTAGTGATTATCTTTCTTTGGCTTGAGGAAATTTCATTCCATTGTATTAGTATCCTCATTTATTTCTGTATATGTTAGGCATCTTTTCAGGGCAATTGATAGAAAAACACAACCAAATCTGACTTAACCCAAAGTGGAATTCCTTGGTCAGAGTACTAAAAAGACCTATGGTAGTGCTAACTTTGGGGACTCATTGTCATTAAAGCTGATCTCTTTCTCCTTATCTCTTTTTTCATTGAGAGAAAGAAGTTTCTCTACTTCTTTGAAGGCCCACCTACATAGCTATGGCAGCACGAGGCTGAAATGTTCCAAGTTTATATCCACTGATATGATCACTGAATTTTCTACCAGCTTTATAAAATTTCAGAATGTATCATTGGCTTATGAGTCGAGTTGAGTTATGAATTTAATCTCTCAGCCACCTGGCCAGGAAAACAATAATCAGATTATCCAGACCTGAGATAACCTGCCCCCTGTTGAGCCCAGGCATGGAACCAACTTTACTCAAATTGAATTTGGATAAACAGTTAATAAAAATAGATCAAGAGAGGGGAAGGATAGTTTCCATCGCTCTGAGAGAAATTGGAGTATACCATTGGCAAAAAAGGAGGAATTGATGTTGAGCATCTATTTCTAGCTGGATGTATAGATGTTTACATACGTTCTTTCCATTTTCTCTGATTTCTCTGGCTACATATTACGGTTTCTCAACCCATTTTCCTTGCATCTGAAGCTTGCTATCATATTTTTTACTCTTTGTTCTTTTACACTGTATTAGGAGAAAATTCTTTGACTTGATCTTCCGGTTCACTGTTTTGTACTTCAGGTACGTCCATTTATCAAGTATGTTTTTTAATTGTATGAAGAAATTTTTATTTCAAAGTCTCTGAATCTTTGTAAATGTAATATATTCTTACATTTTATTTTATGTTATTCTAAAGATCTGATCTGCTTGTCCTGTGAATCTCATTTTCTCATTATAATAGTGTTCATTTCTTTCAAATGTTGAATAATCCCTGTCTGCTCATTGTTGTGTTTCAGTATCTCTATTCACTCTTCTCTTCTATTTGTTAAGGTCAGCCTGGTGAGAAAGGCTCAATATGTGCTGCTGAGGGGGCTATGCTATGTGCCTTAGCTCCCCTTCTGGGTACGGCAGCTCCTTGTCCTCCTGGAGCTCTGCTCTGCCTCAGGGTCCACTTGCCCACACTGAGCCTTAGCCACGAGCAAACACCATTGCTGCCTACTGCTTAGTACAGACCAGAGAGGGGAGCAATGCTGACTAGCCTCTCACTGTTGCTCCCCAATTAATACCTTCTCTGATGAATGCTTGAGGCCACCTTGTATCCTTGTGGCCACTGACTTTGTGTTCAGGGCTCCCCCACCAATATTCCCATCGCAGTATTCTTTTGCCTATGTTTAACTTACATTTTCCTTCATTTTAATCACTTTGTATATCTGATCCTGCCTACAGTCTATCTTTCCAGAATCTGCTAAAATTTCTAGTCTGTTGGTGGCATTCTTTTTTCCCATCCTGTTTTGGATTTTACTTTTCTTCAGAAATAATTTTTTTTTAATCATTTTATAAGATACCAGATGAAAAGGAAGGTAGATGGGTATGTTTAATCAACTATCTTAATCCAATTGCTTTCTCTTGGTTTCTATGGAATTATAAATTTCTATCCTATTTCTGCCAAATTATATGGAAAGGAGAAAATTTTTATATAGCCTCTCTTGAAATATTTGAATGACATTAGGAAGGACTGGGTTAGAAAGGAAGAAACTGACGGTCACTGAGATTCTACTACTTACCAAGCTGTGTCTTTAGTTTGGTGACAACTGAGCTCCATAGTTCTGCTTAACATGGATAAATGGTGAGACAAATCACACACACACACACACACACACACACACACTCACACACACACATTCTACTGTGACACATATGAAATGGCTTTTTTTTACCAGGAAACCAGAGAAACTTAGTGTACTTTGCTACAGAGAGACCTAAGCAGATCTCGCCTTGCACTTTCTACTTCCTAGAAGACCACTGATACACACAGATTGTCCTGAGCAATACCATTTCCAGGGCCCCTGGCAACCGTGGGCTAGAATGATTATTGGAACCATTAATAAAAATGCAAATCTGATAAGATTATTTAAAATGTGAGATATTAAAAAAGCTAATTAAGTTGTCCCCCAGAGAAGGGAAACCTAGCTAAGAGTCATTTGTGTCAGAGCAAACAGTATTTCAAATTCCAAGAATAAAATATTATTTGTATTAAATTCTAGTAAATGTGCACATATTTTATTACTTAATCAGATGATGGAATTAATCTTTATATTGTGAATTTTTATTTCTAACTATTTAACCCAAAGCAACCGTCAAAATTTAAATTGTGTTTCCATGATATCTACCCGTGAATGAGAGATATGGCAGAGTTCTCATGGTACCAGTATTACTTTATAGGATAGGCAAGTATAATGTAAGCCACTTATTGAGTATAAAAATCCTCTATGGTACAACTTTGCCAGCTATGCACTTAATTTATACCCAGATCATTTTATGTTGGTACAGTAAAACTATAAAAGAAAGCTCTTTTCTCATTAAGCATCTCTGCTATTTACGTTAATAATTTTATTATATATGAAACTTTCAGAATGCAGAGCTACTTTAAATTATGTAGAAATATTTTATTAAATTTATCTTAAGTAGCTAACACAATAACATTTGTAGTTCGAAGTCTGTCTTCAGTATATACAGACATTCTTGTTCGACTGTTTCAAAGATATATTAATTTATCCCAGTCTATTCAGAGAAAACCTTTTTAGGATTCCAAGTCATAAGCCTCTCAGTGAATTCTGAATAACCATAGCTCAAATGATTCAAATAGAATTAGGTATATAATAAAGTTTTTATCTCATCCAATTCATGATGAGAACTATGTCAAATTGAAACTAAATAATTTCAAGTATAAAATGAGAAGCTACATTCTTTACAATTGAAACCCCAAATGGCATATATGTATATATATATATAAAATATAACAATTATACTTATTGATATATCAGAAACTTTGACTCATTTAACATCTAAAATACATGCACTATCCTGTAAAAATAGGAAAATTACAAGATATTGAAAAAAAATTGTTTACCTTTGTTCATGGAAATTGACATCCTATTTCTGATGTTACACAGGCTTCAATAACCAAGTGGACAACTGTTCCTTTTCTCATATAGTCAATAGGTTGCACCCACTTTTATAATCCCGTATAATTATACAAAGGGTGGTTCACTCTAAGAGTCAATATTATGCCTTTTTATTAGACAACCTTATATAAATGGTGAGTGAACACTATGTGTTCATAATTCGCCATCTGAAATTTGATTACTGCCTACTCAAAACCAATCACCTAATTTATTTACTGCATGTAATTTTGTCTCACCTACCATGGCTCCTTTATAATGCAATACCACAAATCGAAGTCCAGTAGTCCCCCCTTATCCACAGGAAATAAGTTCCAAGACCCCCAGTGGATGCCTGAAACCAATATAGTACCAAACCCTATATATACTATGTTTTTTTCCCTATACATACCTACCTATGATAAAGTTTATATTATAAATTAGGCATAGTAGGAGATTAACAACTGTAACTAATAATAAAATAGAACGATTATAACAATATATTGTAATAAAAGTTATGTGAATCTGTCTCTCTCCCTTTCCCCATCTCTCTCTCTCTCTCTCTCTCAAAATATCTTATTGTACCGTACTCACTTATGGAACATAGTTGATGGCAGGTAACTGAAACCATGGAAAGTGAAATCTGGGGCAAAAAGGGAGGGACTACTGTAGTTAACAGTGGTAGCCGTACAAGAATTATCAAGCTTTTGTGGAAAACTAATTACTATACTCCTATTGAATAGAAGACAAATTATTTAGAAAAGTGAATAAAGAATTGCAACATTGTCATTTACTTGTTAAAATCTGTTGTATACCCGTAAATTGGGGATGAAACTGAACTATCCAAGAGAAAAGTAAAATAAAAAAATATGACAAATACCTCATACCATAAAAAATCTGTGTCTATGAGAAAAATGATATAAGGAAAAATATAGGTCTAAAGATAGTAATTAACAAATTACCCTGTGAAAACTGTAATTTTTATTAAATCAAACTAACGTTAGACATCAGATGTGACAACTTGATTGTAAATGCCCCATCTGATATGCTCTCCATTTTCTGTCCCTAAAGCATTTTATTCCCTCATTCAAGTATTAATTGGGAAACATTTATGGAGTAATAACTATATATGAGGTGATATATTCAGATCCTCCAAGGAGCTGCCAGCTTATTAAGAAAGAAAGAGAAGTAGATATTTTCAATAGTATGTACAGAGTGTATTATATAAGCTAACTGCAGTAGAGTTATCTCCATTATGCAAAGTCCAAAACAAGTATTCTCAATCAGCCAGAAACTTTTCTTTAAGTTTTTCAGAGACCAAGCATCCTTCCATAAAGTGGCTCCATCATCTTCAACTCATGGCTTCCTATGTTGCCATGTTCATTTGTGTCAAGCCAGGGAAGGAAAAGAGCTCAAAAGGACATTGTTTTGGACCAGGTCTATTTTGGCCATGTGGCTATAATAATTGCAAGGGAGTCTGGAAAATATAGTTCCTAGGGGGAGGAGAGACCACGTCGGTCACTATTCGCCTGCTCAGAGACCACAGCTATGGGTGGGAGATTGGTCAGGGAAGGCTATTTAAAGGAAGCAAAGTCTATGCTGGATTGTATTTAGTGAGTAGCAGCTAACCAGGAGAAAATTGTGGTGGGGAAGGAAGACCCACTCAAGCAAGATCATTGTAGGCAGAAGGAAGAGTGTGTGTGCAAATCATGAATGTCAGAGAGGATGAGGGAATTAAGGAATTGCAACATGGATTCTCCTGAAGGAGTGGAAGGAAAGGAGAATGTGAAGGACCATGGATGCTTTTGTAATGCAGTTGTCTGCCTTGTAGGGTTTATAACATCATGCTTCTTTGAGACCACTTGATTAGCACTGCAGGAGACGAAGCAAGCAGGCTCAGAGTGGGGTCAGTAAAATCAGTAAGGATAGCACAGCCGTCATATGGTCGGGAAGGATGAAGGCTTGAACTGTGGCAGTGGAAATAAAGAGGGAAGAAGGATTTATTAGACCTCTGGGACATAGACACTACCAAACCTGAAGACAATTTGAGGGTGGAATGAATGAAAGTAGAAACTTTAAGGCTTCTGACTTCCTGGGGAGAAGAGAGAAAAAAAAAGTCAGATGTGTTCAGTGGAGGGAGGAGAAAAAGACTGTTATCCAGAAAGCCATAAGATGTGAGAGTTTTAAATTGATAGAAAAATATAACTTTGTAAAATCTACAAAAAGTTTAAAAAATAAAGACCCAAATGTAGCTTTTTAATGTGGAAACTCGAATCTCACTGGTGACTTGCTAAGAGCAGTTAAGAAATGAAATCTATTGATTAACAGTAAGATTTCAACAACATTGGAAATAGTAAAACATCATAATCATGCCAGAAATTTGTTATGTTAAGTAATAGGACAACTTACCCTAGTGTTTAAGTGATTCAGTTATAGAGGGAAGGGGCTTTACTGTTCACAATGACATTGAGCAAAGTTTAAAATAAATCTATTTTTGCTCTGAACTTACAAAAAAGATCTCTAGTACAGAAATATTGGAGCTCCAACTCTGATATTTCTCCATGTGTAAGACTTTCATCTCTGCCTAAATTTGTTGGGAAATTTGATGACGATAATGCATATGATTATTATTTCTAAAACATCATCCTCCGTGTTTGCAGCATGCAATTTGCAATGTTTTTAAAATTTCAATATTAAAATGGTAGAAAATCATGCTATTAATATAAGTGAGAGTAATGACTTGTGGAATTTATGACAGTAAAATTTCAAAGTATGCAGCATCAACAAGGATATTTTAAAGCCCTCTTACTGAATAATAATATAACTCAGTTATTATTTAGTGGTCAAAGCTAAACATTTTAACGGCAGACACTTCATGTGCATTGCAAAATCTCTGAAAGATAACAAACATCTTATAATATATTAGCAATACTGGAGTTAGTAGAATAGAAAATTGTGGTTTTATTAAGAAGGTAAACTCTCAAAAATTAAAATGCAATACTACATTATCTGGAACAAAATCTCAAAAAACTAAAAATGATACAGAGATAACTTCTTGTATATTTAGTTATGCAATCATTGATCCCTTTAAAAACTAAAATGGTGTATCTTTTTCACTTCATATTCTATGAGAAGTTCAAAAGCTTAAGTGGAGAATGATTGGCATCCATATTATTATCATAATATGATGGATTACTACAAAGGAAAAAAGGAGCATCTTATCTCTTATGTTTGGTTATTTTTAATATTGTTTTTCTGACTCATCAGAGATAAAATAAATACAATATTTCCATGTTAGAAAGTAAGACAAACTATATAGACCAATATAGAGAACACTACAAAAGTTGGTCTATTTCCTCAATAGGAAATCAGCGGAACCATGCCCAAATTACCTAGCTATCCACAGAAGACCCCACCAATGCTCTACTAAACTAGACTTGTTCAGGCCAAGAGAAGCAAGGTCATGTAATGCCATAAAATTCGAAATAAAAAAGCTAAAGTTTGAGTCTCAACCTGACACCTGAAAGTTTTATAACCTTAGGTTGGTCATTTAATTTGTCTGAATTTCTGATCCCATATGCACAAAATGGAAATAATAAAATCAGCCTCATTAGGATTATGTTAGATATAAATCAGAAAATGTATGAGAAAATGCTTATTGTACTATAAAGTGCCTTGTAGCATAATCATCTGGGTTTTATGAGCAGCATTACAAAATGCTTATTCATTATGCTGATGATCCTTTTTCGGTAATACAATAAAGCATTAAGAGCACAGTATAAGACAGACCATTTATTAACCTTTCAGGTGGAGAAACATTAACTCTTGCATTCTTCTAAAACCAAACTTGCTTTATTGTGCTTCTTGGGAATAAGATAAACCTGTAAGGAAATGACTATAGAGTAATCTTTTTAATTGAGTTGTTGTTATAAAAGGGAAAATAATGTCTTATGCTTTCTCAGAACTCTGTTTCAAAGTCACCAACATACATACAGTAATTAGTGGCCATTGTTCACATTTATTGAATGATCACCATGAGCCAGATTTTATACTTACTATTTCATTTAAGTTCTTTATGTTTATTATCTTATTGAATTCTCACAACTTATGAAGTTGCTCCTTTATTTTCCCAGTTTTACAGGTGAGGAAACTAAGTCATAGAGTGGTGAAGTGACTTTCCCAAAGGATCATTAGAAATAGAGATTCCATAAATATCTTTGGTTGTCAATTCTAATACTATTTAACATAGTGCTGGAAGTCCTGGCCACAGCAATCAGGCAAGAGAGCAGAATTAAAGGCATACAAATGGGAACAGAAGAGATCAAACTCTCACTATCTGCTGATGATATGATATTATATCTAGAAAACCCCAAAGATTCAACCAAGAGGCTACTGGAACTGATAAATGAATTCAGTAAAGTTTCAGGATACAAAATCAATATACACAAATCAGAGGCTTTCATATATGCCAACAGCAGTCATACAGAAAACCAAATCAAAGATTCAATTCCCTTCACAATAGCAACAAAAAAAATAAAGTATCTAGGAATATATTTAACTAAGGAGGTAAAAGACCTCTACAGGGAGAACTATGAGACACTGAAGAAGGAAATAGCAGAAGACGTAAATAGGTGGAAAACCATACCATGCTTGAGGGTCGGCAGAATAAACATTGTTAAAAGGTCTATACTACCCAAAGTGATCTACAGATTCAATGCAATCCCTACTAAAATACCAACATCATTCTTCACAGATGTAGAAAAATTAATTCTACGCTTCGTATGGAACCAGAGAAGACCCCGCATAGCAAAAACAATTCTGGGCAATAAAAACAAAATGGGAGGCATCAATTTACCAGACTTCAAACTCTATTACAAAGCTGTAATATTAAAATCAGCATGGTACTAGCACAAAAACAGAGCCATTGACCAGTGGAACAGACCTGAGAACCCAGATATAAAACCATCCTCATATAGCCACCTAATCTTTGACAAAGCAGAC